>JAHREE010149471.1:0-15010 GCA_033628505.1 Tringa tobata | reverse complement strand
AAAGCCTTATTCAAGTCTAGGTAGATGGTATCTACAGCTCTCTCCTTGTCTACCAGGCCAGTTGTTTCATCATAGGATGTTATCAAGTTGGTCAAGCATGACTTACCACTGGTGAACTCCTTCTGAGTACTCCTGATGATTTTCTTCTTGTTCCTGTGCCTGGAAATGGTTTCCAGGATTAGCTGCTCCATCAGCTTCCCAGAGATTGAGGTGAGACTGACCAGCCTGTGGTTCCCTAGGTCCTCCTTCTTGCCCTTTTTGAAGACAGGAGTGACATTTGCTTTCCTCCAGTCTTTGGTTACTTCTCCCAATCACCATGATCAATCCAAGATTATCGAGTGTGGTGTTGCAATTACATCTGCCAGCTGCCTCAGCACTCATGGATGCATTCCTTCAGGGACCTAGACCTAGATAAAAAGCTGCTGAGGAGTTTCCTAGTCAAGAAAAATTATCATTGCCTAGCAAGATGTGAATCCTATAAATCTGAGATCTTTGATCGCTACTTTGAATTATCTTTGAGTGAACATTCAAATGCCTGTATTGCACATGGTGCACTAAATAAACATTACCACACAGGACACGACGGTCTGCTGGATAAAGCAGAGGCTGCTTCTTGCAGAGGAAGAACCATTCAGGGAGAGTAAGGAATACTGAAATGTTTTCAATAGGGATGATGCAAAAAAAAAAAAAGGGGGGGGGGAGGGTGTGTTAAAAAGGAGAGAATTTGCTCATTTAAAGAGTTTCACAGAGACACAGAAAAGACATTCTTATGCCTGCTGCAGCTGTACCCAACCACAAAGGATATTTGTTTCCACAACACAGATGTTTATCCCCCAAACATGGAAAAATTGTTCTGCTGTTCTGGTTTCAGCTGGGATAGAGTTAATTTTCTTTCTAGTAGCTGCTGTGGTTTGGATTTGGTATGAGAAGAGTGTTGAGGAGTGTTGATAACACATAGTGCTTTAGTTGCTGCTAGGTAATGTTTATGTTAGTCAAGGATGTTTTCAGCTTCCCATAGAAGTTGAGAGGGAGCATAGAGAGGACAAGCTGGCTAAAGGAGTATTCCATACCTGGAATAGCCTGTTGCACAGGTTATCCATGAATGTGAAACATACACTGCAATCAAGCAAGCCAAGAGGCGGTTAAAGCCTCTCTGGTATGGAGGATGATGGCTGAAATATAAATACGGGGAGGCCTGGCAAACTGATTACATTACACCCCCACAAACATGCCAGGGCAAGTGCCATGTGCTCACAGTGGTGGAAGCAACCACCGGAGGGCTGGAAACATACCCTGTGCCCCGTGCCACCGCCCAGAACACTATCCTGGGCCTTGAAAAGCACGTCTTATGGTGTCACAGCACCCCAGAGAGAATTGAGTTAGGCGACAGGACTCATTTCCGAAACAGCCTCATAGACACCTGGGCCAAAGAGCATGGCATTGAGTGGGTGTATCACCCCTCCTGCCATGCACCAGCCACCAGGAAAATCGAAGGATACAACGGACTGTTAAAAACTACCCTGAGAACAATGGGTGGAGGGACCTTAAAAGCTTGGGATACACATTTCGCCAAAGCCACCTGGTTACTTAACACCAGGGGATCTGCCAATTGAGCTGGCCCTGCCCAATCAAAGCTTCCATGTGCTGTAGAAGGAGATAAAGTTTCTGTAGTGCACATGAAGAATATATTAGGGAAGACCATCTGGCTTAGTCGTGTCCCAGGCAAAGGCAAACCCATCCGCAGGATTGCTTTTGCTCAAGGACTTGAGTGCACTTTGTGGATGATGTGGAAAGATGGGCAAGTCCAATGTGTACCTCAAAGGGATTTGATTTTGGGTGAGAATAGCCAATAAATTAAATTGTATGATCTTAATTGCTGAATAACCCTGCCAACTGTATGCCATCACTACTACAGTTGCTATATGCCCTATTAGTGGTATTACAGTAAGAGTCACCCAAACTAATGAAGGATCAGCTTTGATGAAACTGAGCAAAGTGCAGCTGTGATGAAGCTAGAACTGGCTTCAGTAGCTGGCACCCAGCAGCTTCCTCGAGATCTTCAGCCCTGGGACCATGGCCATGGGCCATGCCAGACACACCAGCCATGAGCTCCGGATGCAGCATGCAACAATCCAACACCACACACACTATCTTTCCTGCCCTTGTGAAAGATGGAGCCCAAAAGTCATAGATTAAATGAACTCAATGGACATTTTAGAGGGATGGCCCGTAGACTAAGGGAATGATATCTCTGTGTGTGTGTATACATAAAAAGACAGGAAAAGTGGTAGTGATTAATTGGAAAGTGAAGGA
The DNA here is from genome assembly GCA_033628505.1 of Tringa tobata. Taxonomy (NCBI): domain Eukaryota; kingdom Metazoa; phylum Chordata; class Aves; order Charadriiformes; family Scolopacidae; genus Tringa; species Tringa tobata. The sequence goes on along the minus strand of JAHREE010149471.1, from coordinate 12,697 downwards.
TCTGGGCATGACATAGATGGTATAGAATAAAGGGTGGATAATGGCCTGCTTTCAGCTGAGAGTTAATTTTCTCAAGAAACTGGGAGGGGGCACAGCCAGGATGGCTGACCCAAGCTGGCCAAGGGAATATTTCATACCTGGTGACATCCTGCTCAGTATATAACTGGGGGAGCTGGCCAGGGGGACAGGGATCACTGCTCGGGAAAGCGCTAGGCATCGGGTTCCAGATGGGGAGCAATTGTGCTGTGTATCACTCGCTGTGTTTATTCTTTTGTCAGATTATTGTTATTATTTTTCTCTTCTTTTGCAGTTTTGTTAAACTGTCTTTATTCCAACCCAGGAGTTTTACCTCTTTCTTCCAATTCATCCCTGCAGGGGGGAGGAGTAAGCGAGTGGCTGCGTGGTACATAGTTTCTGGCTGGGGCTAAACTGTGACAGGATGTCAAATTAGAACTTTGAAAACTCTGCTGATTCATTCTGCTCCATGATAAGATTGTATATATTGAATTATAGTGGTTTTAGCATGTATATTAGAGCTTGAAGAGGCTTACATTAAATGTGCAAGGAAGAAGACCAAGTCTTTTTGCATTGCTGGGAGTGTTAGGGTATTCCTGCGACCGATCATTTCTTACAGCACAATTTATCTCAGATTTATGGAATAAAAGATGTCTCTGTGTGACCCCTCCTAAATTTCTGTATATTACATACAAAAATAATGTTAGACGTGTGCAATACACAGACAATTCTGTGCTCACTGAGAACAAAGTGTATTTTAAAATTACTCCCCATCATTTTCTTCTTCAAATGAGTCAGTTCCCACTTCTTCATAGTCTTTCTCCAGGGCAGCCAGGTCCTCTCGGGCCTCTGCAAATTCTCCTTCCTCCATGCCTTCACCCACATACCAGTGCACGAAAGCTCTCTTGGCGTACATCAGATCAAACTTGTGGTCAAGCCTTGCCCAAGCCTCTGCAATGGCCGTGGTGTTGCTCAGCATGCAGACTGCTCGCTGAACCTGCGCTAGGTCTCCGCCAGGGACTACTGTAGGAGGCTGATAGTTGATCCCCACCTGGAAACAAGAATATGAAAGAAGGTTGTAAAAAGGCAAGAGCAGAAAGCAGTGAAAGAGCTCAAAAAGAAAAAGTGAGTAAAGTTAGAGATGCTGGGGTAGAGTGGTGCCACTATCAAACCTACCAAATGGTAAATGCCTTAAAAAATAATAATGTCATAAACAGTATGATACATGGTCATTTTAATGTCTGTATTATTCTTCTGTTTAATGTACACTGGCAGATTTCTTAACAGCTACTCAACACTGAAAATACAGCTTCACCAAAATACTCTATAGCAACTAATTCAGAAAGTTGGTTCCCGGTTAAAAGTTTTCATTCTTAAACCAGATATTTGTATGACAAATATTTTTCCACTTCTAATGTCTGTATTATTATTGAGATTATGTTTCCCAACAGTGCTGTGTAGCCAGTGGGGAGAGGCTGCATAATATTTCTGGATGAGGGTGTTAACTGGCAGGTTCCCTAATAACAGCATTTCCTGTGCTTATTGTATTGGTTTTGGTATTCTCTTAGTTTTAGATGATGCTTCGGAGGGAACACTTACTGGCTTTTTCAAAACTCAGGTCTGAAATTAATACTTCTTTAGATTTTAACTCATATACACTTCAGATTTCCACTTACGTAAATACTTAGGGGTCTGTGTCAATGGGATGTCCAAAGGAGAAAAGGCACATTTCATACAAACACATCTTCCTTATGTTCATTCTTCTCACAAATGGAAAACATGAAAGATCTAAAACTTTAAATTCAAGTTTTCTGCTAGACGGAACTTGCCCTTTAAACATGAAAGAGAAGCTCATGGCAGCCCTACTCACCTTAAAGCCTGTTGGACACCAGTCGACAAACTGGATGGTTCTTTTGGTCTTGATGGCAGCAATTGCTACGTTGACATCTTTGGGAACTACATCACCTCGGTAGAGCATGCAGCAGGCCATGTACTTCCCGTGTCTTGGGTCACACTTCACCATCTGGTTGTTGGGCTCAAAGCAGGAGCTGGTGATTTCAGCCACCGAGAGCTGCTCGTGATGGGCCTTGTCAGAGGAGATGATGGGGGCGTAGGTCACCAAGGGGAAGTGGATGCGTGGGTAGGGCACCAGGTTTGTCTGGAACTCCGTCAGGTCCACATTGAGGGCACCGTCGAAGCGCAGCGAGGCGGTGATGGAGGAGACGATCTGGCTGATGAGGCGGTTGAGGTTGGTGTAAGTGGGGCGCTCGATGTCCAGGTTTCGGCGGCAGATGTCATAGATGGCCTCATTATCCACCATGAAGGCACAGTCCGAATGCTCCAGGGTCGTGTGTGTTGTCAGGATGGAATTGTAGGGCTCCACCACAGCAGTGGAGACCTGAGGAGCTGGGTATATGGCAAACTCCAGTTTGGACTTCTTTCCATAATCCACGGACAGGCGTTCCATCAGTAAGGAGGTGAAGCCAGAGCCAGTACCCCCACCGAAGCTGTGGAAGATCAGGAATCCTTGCAGCCCAGAACAGGCATCAGTCTAGAAAGCCAAAGAGAAAATGAAAGAATAGGGGCTGTAGAGGAATGAAAGCACTTCATCTACTAGGTTGAGTTTATTCTGAGCTGAGGGAGAGAGCAGGCATCAGCATTACACAGCACAGCTTTCATGTCAGGTTTTCTTGAGAAAGTGCTGGTTATAATGCTATCTTTTTCTTCCTTCACTGACTCAACTTATGATATAAACACGGACTCTTATCTGTGGAGCTTCTCTCTTTGAACTTGACACTTCTTTTGGTTAGTCTAGCTGAAACCAGCAACATAGAATTGCCTAATCCCCTCTTCTATATCAGTATTAGTGCTCCACGGCCATGCTAATAATGAAGAATTACATATTCAGAACCACTTTTTAAGAATCTCTGAAGGCGTACAGCTGGGAAGTGAACTACTGGGCTTCTCTCTCTTGGACTAACAATGATGCCTCTCTATGTTTTGCAATCTCTTCTAAAACATTAGTATCGTTTGTATTTAACAAGCTACCTCTTCTGCACTTCTTTCTTCTGCAGAATCCAAACCACTGTTTAAAACTCCTGGGACTTACCAGCTTACGGACACGATCAAGCACCATATCAATGCTTTCTTTGCCGATGGTGTAGTGGCCGCGGGCGTAGTTATTTGCTGCATCTTCCTTTCCAGTGATCAGCTGTTCTGGATGAAAAAGTTCCCGGAAGATGCCAGCCCGCACTTCATCTGAACAAGAAAGAGAAAACCTAAGAAGCTGCATGGCTGTGCTCCAGTGCCAACAAGTTCTGGTTGCTGTTGGCGCTGGCGCAAGCTTTCAGTCACTGGAGGTCATGACTGCAAAAAAAACCCAGATGCTGACAGAGAAAACTGTTTCCTAAGCATTTTTAAATTGTTGCATTCTGTTGATGTATAGTGTGGCTTGTATCCAGCCATCAAAGTTGTTATCTTCTAAAGAACTTGTCAGTTGTACAGCCTGTACCAACAAGAGGACAAGTCACCAGAAATAAAGTGTGACAAATAGATAAAAAGAAAATAAGGTTTCCCCAGGTGCCCTGGTTTTTAAAAATTCTTCTGTTCCTGGAGGGGAACTGTCAGGCTCACAGTTTGGATTCGAACTGGAGAAAAGCAGAATTCAAATGGCAAAAATGGATAAACAAAACTAAAATTTAAATATTTTGGCAAAGAGAAGTCATGCAAACCATGTGTACTAGCTGTTAAACTACTACAGATCCTGCTGTTCCTATATTTATAACACCTACAGAGACAGAATCACAGAATCATATTGAGTCTTGACAGAATCTAGCATTCTAGCATAAAATTAATTTTGTGCTATCTAGTGGTAGATCAAGGTACAAAGGGTGTGCTGCTTTGTACCACTGGAGGTTGGTGGCACACCGTGGTGACATTAGGAAGGGTAAGCTCTTCTGCATTTTCCAGCTTTACTTCTATACTGACCTACTACAGTTGGTTCCAGGTCCACCATTACAGCTCGTGGCACATGCTTCCCAGTGACTGTTTCGTTGAAAAATGTGGTAAAAGAGTCATCATAGTTGACTTTATCATGCAGTTCCTTGAAGGTGCCATCTGGCTGAATGCCATGCTCCAGGCAGAAGAGTTCCCAGCAGGCATTTCCTATCTGAACTCCAGCCTGGCCAACGTGAATAGAGATGCACTCACGCTAAGGGGAGAGAGCAGAGACAGGGTCAGAAACAATAGTTTTCCTGGTTCCTAGTGGTTACTTCTTCCCACTGTATTGCTTTTCCCCAAAAATGGTGAATTGTTGCTGTCCGCATTTGGTTGTTCAACCCCGTGACCACAATGAAACTGTACATACACCAGATACTGGGACATTATTTAAAGCATTGAGATCTTTGTGCAGTAATATATGGGTACATGAAAACAGGCAGAAAAAAAAATAATTTTAGTTACACAAAAACCACCTTTTTTCCTATGCTTTGGCCCTGTTGAGGACCATATCCCGGTTTAGGTTATTTTTACTCCTGGCTGGAACCTGACACAGCCATGTGGTATCCTTCAACCTCATGTAACCCAAGACAGGTGATGTCTTTTGATCCTTTTACCCTCTGATAGCAGGCTAGAGTGGAAACTTGGAAGAACTGCTTTAAGCAATATTCACCTCAGGAAATTATTTCAGATTCTCTCAGTTGAAACAAATATTCCTTCAAGCTGCTGAGCAGCCATGAATTTTACATAGCAGGTCTAATGCTTATTCAGGCAGTGTCATTCCAATATAGCGTGCTTATTTGCATAATTTTGAACATAGATCCTGTGGTAGCCAGGAACTCCAATGAAAAGAAAACAATGGATGTAATGCCAGCCTAAAATAGGCAGGTGCCAATCGATCCGAAGTCCTTTACGCTTAGAGTACAGCAGTATGAAGGACCCGGTGCTGGATTTTGTAAGCTCAGAAATAGAACTATAGAGCAGATAATTCTGAGTTAGTCCAGACAATTACAACACCGGGTATAGTGAAAGGTGGTTTTGTAAGGAGAGAGCAGTTTCAGACGTGGAATTTTTCAGCTTCAGTTTCTGCTTTGGAGCAATTGTAATTATCATCTTCTGAGCTCTGTCTTCGTGACCTCAGTGGCCCTGTCTATACTAGGGAGTAAGAAAGGCTCAGGTCCTAGTACTGAGCACTGGCCTGTGATCGCCTGTGCTGATTGATAATTAGCACGCTCCCTGGCACGGTTTTGGCTTTTGCCAGTTCATACTTTTCCAGACAATGCTCGGGCACCATCCGGAATGCAGCTCACTGTCAAGAATGGTTTCCAGTGAGCAGCTCACTGACCCCTGCCTAGCAGGGAAAAGGAAAGAGAATTCAGATGCCTAAATATGAAGCAGGCCACGCCACCTGCCTTCAAGGCCAGAGAGTGGTCCTCGCTCATTTTTATTCTGTAATGTCTCATTTAGAGTTATACAATGACTTAATAGCAGATTTGGCCAGTTTATTTTCTTTTATTTTTTTTAATTCCGTAACTGCTTACCCTGCGAAATCATCGTATGACCTGAGAGTGATATGCATCCTCCCCAAAAACTAAATCATCAGGCAGAAGGTGTGAGCCGCGGCGCCTGTGGAGCAGGTTTTTCTTCACAAATTGACATACACTTATGTTTTGGAAACAAAACTGAAGATATTTTTTTTCAGAAGCGAGTGGAGTCTCAGAAGTCGCCACTGCCCCAGTGAGTCACCCGCAGAAGTTGAAATGAATACGGAAAGTCAATTTAAATGTTTCATTCAATGAAATACGTTATTTCTGCTCAGTACTCATTTGTAAGTTGCTGACCCTGCAAACGTGCACGCAGGAGCGTGTGTAACGTGCTCTCAGGTGTAGTTGCACAACCCTGTTTTTCTCAACCGAGTTGTGCAAAAGTATCTGAGTTATTTGAGTGACGATGAGGCTTCACAGGTCGGTACGTTGCGGGGGAGCTGCAATCTGGAGGATTGCTCAGGAGGCACTGGAGGCATGTTTGGGCTTAGAGAATTCATTTAATGCTGATTTTGCACAGGACAGGCTCCTGCTTTCCTTTTAAATCTCAGAGTGAATCTGTGAGGCCGGCAGCAAGAAAAGAACCAAGATTTTTTCCTTTTAAACATGGTGACTTTTTAAAAGAGTGTCTCTAAAAGCAAAAGTACAATCACAAGTGAAGCAATACTTGGAACCTAAGGAGCTGCTTTGCTTGGTTTCTCAGATCAGTAGAGGAATTGGTCTGTTTCCTCACAGATGAGCAAGTGAATATTGTGTTATAAAGTTAATATTGTACAGCTTAGTGCAGGAGTGCAGCTGAAGACCGCAGAACCCGTTCTTTGCCTTTTAGACTGAGCTTTCAGCTGCGCTAGTTCGAGGCAGTATCTCAACCCTGCCCTTGGAGCCAGACCTCTTGCCGTGACTCCTGCCTTCAACTTCCACCTTCTCCTACCCCAGCAGTAATTTGGAAAAATTCTGACAAGGAGAGAGGACAGGAACAAAGAGGTTTCTAATTTTGTATAGTAAACAGCTTTAAAATAGTCATTGGACTTTTAGCAGGGAAGAGGGTGGGCCTTCTTCAGAGTCACAGGCAGAGTAAACTGATCTCTGTGTGATATTTCAATTTGGAGCCTGCTCCAAACTCATGTTTCACGTCCCATCGCTAACGTACCAGGACCCGGCTTACAAACTGTGGACCTGACTTTTTATCTACCAAGAGACAGCAGAAGGGGCCAGGTCCTTTGTGAAACTACACCTGGGCCAGCTTTGACTCTATTAAAAAACCAGAACACTACCTGGCTTAAGTATTTACTGTACAAAGGCAGGGTTTAGTCTCCCAGCTATTCCCAAAACATGCTCGCTACCCTAGGTCTGTCTTGAGGCACGGGGAGCCTCTGGAAGTTCGTATCTCGCCGGCGAAACGAGCGCTCTCATTTTGGCCCTGCAGCTGCACTGGCAGAAAATAACATAGCCCTCTGTACCAAAAATAAGACTCGGTGCTAGACTTGAATTGGGGTACAAGGTGAAACGGATTTCTCACATTCTAAGAGGGTTTTGAGAGGTTTCTACAAATCTTCCCAAATTTTAAATGCTTCCCAAAGAGTTTTAATTTTAAAAGAAGAAGGGATTTTAATTTCTTTCCAAATCTTAAAAATGAAAGGCACTTTATACTTACTTAAACGCATACCCATATAAAAACATTCATGCACTCCAGAAACACATGTGTGTAGATATGTAGATATTTGGGGATGTCTACACAGACATGTATAGTACAGCCATTGGGGATAAACTAATTTAAAACAGACACAGAAGTAAATAACTTGCTTTGTTTTATTTCTAAAAAAAAAAATTATTATCTCATATGGAAATGAACCTGTCTTGAGAAAATATAGTCATAATAGAAGGAACTAAAAAGCTAAGACTCCAGATGTAATTTATCTTATAATTCCACTAATTAGATTCTCTGAAAGACTGTGGTCCACCGTGCCTCACAGCTCCATTGAGACTTTCTGACACTCCTACGTGGTAAGGGGTGCATGAGATCAGGGGTTTGGGGCACAAACCTCCAATAACAACGTCGGATCCCGCTGCCTTCCCTCTCCCGCGCTCCTCCCGCTCCCCGTGTCACTGCCGTTCCCGCATTCCCGTGTCCCCCCCTCCCCTTACCATGGTGTCTGGGCTGGCGTCTCCTGCCCTTTCGGGTGAGTGCTGGCAGGTCTTTGCAGAAGCCCGGCTCGGGGCTGCGGGGCGAGAGGCAGCCTGGGCCCCCGCGGCCGGCACCTGCCGCTGAGCTTCAGTGTCAGCCGCCGCTGGGGAATAAGTCTCAGGCTCCGCAGTTCTGCCCTTTGCATCCCTGCCTCCTGCCCTCCCCGCCACCACCCCGCCTCCCGCGCAAAGTCAGGGCTCAGGTATGCCCCAAATTTAGTGTCCCGCCTCGTTTGACGGGCTTATTCAATCCCAGCGTGGCCTCGTAACGCGCCGTCCACTGTACTTCCTAACACCCGAGTGTCACAGAGTCACAGAATCTTCATGGTTGGGAGGGACCTTTGAGATCATGGAGTCCAACCACAAAAAAACGAAAAAACAGAAAAACAAACCTACACCACACCCATCCACAAACAGACATGAACCAACAATCTCGGGCACTAGAGCATGCCCTGAAGTGGCGTGTCCACACGTTTCTTAAATACCTCCAGGGATGGTGACTCCACCACCCCCCTGGGCAGGCTGTTCCAGTGCCTGACCACCCTCTCAGGAAAGGAATTCTTCCTAATATCTAATCTAAACCTCCCCTGCCCCAACTTCAGACCATTTCCTCTGGTCCTTCTCTCCCTTGGGAGAAGAGGCCAACCCCCACCTCCAACCTCCTTTCAGGGAGTTGTAGAGGGCAATGAGGTCTCCCCTCAGCCTCCTCTTCTCCAAACTAAACATGCCCAGTTCAACTAAACATGCCCAGTTCTATCCATATGTATCACCTACAAGACACATACCATCCCAGCTCCCTGTTCTGCCAGCACATACACGCGTGGACAAAAATCACTCCTAAATTCCAATAGAGAAGACCAAGAGGCTATAAGAACGCAAATGAATGAACAAGAGAAGGAGAGAAGAAAAAACAAAAATAGAGAACTGGAAAGTAAATATAATTACCATTCTGAAGTGTGCTCTAGCAGGGCTCTTAAATGATGGCCTGGCTTCCTTCTGTCCTTACTCCAGCTGCCTCCCTATTAATGTTTCACTTTATTGCTTCTCTTTCTGTGTGGAATCACCTGGGCTGTCGGCAGGACGGGGCAGTATTCAGTACAGGCTCTAACTCCTCTGTCCAAACACAGAAAGAAATTTGATTCTCATTGCAGTGCTTATTGCAAGACGTAGCTGGAGGCATGACATAAACATTTTCACACCAAATTAGGGCAGTTGCTCCCACTAATTTATTTTCTGCTCCTTCTGCCCTGGCCCAGCATTGGAAGGCAGCAGCTTCTCCTGGTGGAGAAATCCTCGTGTTTGCAACTCCTAGGTAACAAAGAGGAAGGCACACTTAATTGCTAGAATCTGAGCATTATATATCCCCTGATTTTATAAACTTACCGTTTATTATGATGTTTAATCAGTAGAAATTTAAACACACAGTTCCTAAAGTTTAGGTTGGTTTACTTTGACATGGTGGTACTAACAGATTGCTCTGTCACTGTCAGCAACCAGCATTTATGTATCTTCTCTAAATAACGCCGACATTTTAACAGTGCGAAGTAGTTCCTACTGGTTTTTATACATTTACATTTGCTTTGATATACGTAGTCTTCATTTTGCTGATCTTTACATAAACCTGCAAATCACTCCTCTTCGATTTTGGCTAGGAAAAGCTACAGAGAGTTCTGGAGCCACAAGTATTTTTTACAGAGGAAGAATTCCTGTGACAATTTCTGTCTGCTGCTTTGTTCAAGCTATCTGAATCCCACGCTTCTCCAGAAAATCACCAGATCATTGCTTTGAGACTGAGAAATAGGTTGTTCTAGTGTTCTTCTTCCAATGGAACTGGTAACATTCCAGCCAAGCTCCAGCATTCCAGACAATCTGAAATGTTAAAGCTCTCAGTTCCACCAGATGTGGAGCTCCGTGCAGAGAATCACCTCAGGAAAAGGTCCCACAGCAAATACTTTGAGCAGTCCACCACCCAAATCCTCTTAGGCGCTCTGTGAGTCACCATGTCAGATCTAGCAGCTCCAAAACCTAAAAGAGCTTTGTTAATTACTAAATTATTTGCAACTTAGTCCATTGCTGGACTAAGTAAGTCCCTTCTCTGCTCTTCCATTGCCCCTCTTCTCTCTTCTGAAACAGGCAGTGAGAGCACATCTGGGAGTCTGTTTATCATTCCTCTCTCTACCCCAACCAAACTCAACTGTCCCAGGACCCATAGACTCACCAATTTTGGGTGGCCACACTGAAGAGAGGCTGGGTCAAAAAATTCCAGGGAGCGGGGAGTGACCAAGTCTTGAGTGGTGTCCCTGGGTGGTGGCAGTGCAATGACTATGTCCTGTCTCTCTACAATCAATTGAGCTTGAAGAACCCGGGGATGACCCTTTCTCACAGACGCATAGCTAAGAAAAAGGCCTTTGCAGGTCTGCTTTTGGCCAAAGACAGTGCTTGACCTGCTCTGCCATGAGATAGCCCATAAACTCAAGTGCTGGAAAGACGTGCTGGTCTACGGTGATGGAAGGACACAGATGAAAGTCTGTGTGTTTCCCACACATTATAGTACCTTCTTATGTTATGTGAATGAAGACTTAAATGCTTCCCCATGTCCCCTGTAGAACTCCATTCTGTCATTCTGTTGCCACCTACTGGGAGAATTCATAGCATCTCATTTCAGGTATTCCTGAAATTAGCCTAAAGCCTAGTATTTCAGTATCCACATAAAAATCTGCTATATTGATAAAATATTGGTTTTCAGGCATTGTCCCTGAAACAGGGAACTGTGCTATGTATTTTTTTAATTACTTTTAAATGAAGAAAAATTTTGTACATCTTAGAATACAGTTTCAAAAGAGTTATTTCCTTTTTGCTAAGAATTGTCATATAAAAAATTTCTATGTATGTGTTAAAAATTATGGAATTAGATCTGGACTTGCAGAATTATCTTCCCTAATATAGCAAGTTCAGAACTATAGTAACTAATACAAAGACCAGCCATTCATTTTGCAGATAAAAGGGCAAACTACACCGGTGACATTTCTGCATGTGTCTGCTTTTCTGTATGGCTGTTTATCCAGAATCACAGAATGATATGGGGTTGGATGGGATCTCTGCAGATCATCTAGTCCATCCCCCCATCAAAGCAGGTCCACCCAGAGCAGGTTGCACAGGAACATGTCCAGGTGGGTTTTGAATGTCTCCAGAGAAGGAGACTCCACCACCTTCCTGGGCAGCCCATTCCAGTGCTCTGCCATCCTGAAAGTAGAGAAGTTCCTCCTCATGTTTAGGTGGAACTTCTTATATTCAAGTTTGTGCCAGTTACCTCTTGTCCTGTCACTGGGGACCACTGAAAAAAGACTGGCCCCATCCTCTTGACACCCACCCTGTAAATATTTATAAGCATTGATGAGGTCCTCCCTCATTCTTCTCTGCACTAGACTAAAAAGACCCAAGTCCCTCAGCCTTTCCTCGTAAGAGAGGTGTTCCAGTCCCCTAATCACCTGTTAGCTCTAATTTAGCAATCCTAATACAAACTGAGCTACCAGAAGGGGTACAATGCTCCTCAATAGCTGGGTGAAACATAATGCATTTCTGTAGCCCTGCTCAACTTGTACGTACTGAGTATATGTTTCAGTGAAAACATGGATTATTTTTTTTTAAAGAAATCCACTAATTAAAGGTCAATAATAAATCCAGTGTGAAAATAACAGGGGTATATATTTGGTCTGTCCTCCATCCCCTCTGGGGTGTCTCTTCATTGGTGCTAAGAGAAACCTTCCAGATAACCAGGAGCTCATAAGCAAGTTGGACACACACGGTAACGTCAGCACAACCAGGCTTATTGCCTTGCTCCAGGTGTTGTTCCAGCATAGGGCTGCTTGACAGGTACCCCCAAACAGACACCACTTTCTTTACCTTCTACTACCTTTCTCTTGCTTTCCCCCCACTCCTAAATAGGCACATCCACCCCTAACTTTTCTCCACTGGCCCTGTTCTGCTAATATTACACCTTTATTTGGTAATTTCAGCCTGTAAGAAGTACCCCCGGTTAAGCCAACACCCCCTTCACTTTCTGTTGATATCGTACTCAAGGTGGGGTCCCCAAAATGCTCCTTCCACTATATGTAATGCCCAGTAGCTTCTCCTGCCACTACCTCATTAGTTTAGACCCAGGTTAGGGTTGGTTAGCCACTTTTCTGGTTCCATTGTCTGCAACATCCAACAGTTCCTCTTGTTATTCCATCAGTTTAACCTCAGGCTGTGTCTGGCCACCTGCTTTAACAATATATTGTTCTAAAATCCTCAAGCAATGGAAATATACAAAAACATACCTTATTAAGACTTATGCTGTGAAGTCATAGCTGGTGATCTTAGACATCCCACCTGTACCTATCAATCACCCACATTTTTTGTCATGGTTCTGATTTATTGTGATCCCAGTAAGCCGGTAACGCTTCTGTCCTGCATGCCACAAGCTGGTCCTTTTAAGGCCCTTGACTCTGTCATAGATGTTGTTCATTTATCAGTCACAACAGAGGTGTCAACCTACTTGTGCCTCCAGACCGGTCCAGTTAGGGTCGTTACACCCTTGCTGCATAAGCATAGTATGCTCTAAACTCCTGCTGAAGCTAAGAGTACCTGGATTGTGCCCCTGCTCAGGCCAGCTGGCAAAATCACATCTTCTAACCACCCCGCACTGTGGATTCTGCAGAAGCAAGGGCACTAGCACAAGCTGTATGTTCTTGGCACCAACAGAGTCCTCAGTGCATCTTACAGCTTTACAAACGTTACGTTTCGAATTAGTCTGAAATAAAGACTGAGTCCTGTAGGTAACTTCTCCTTGCATAGAGTCCATAGCAATTATCTGGGACATTTTGAAGCAAGAGTTCTGCAAATAATATTACAGCTACATGACTGTATCTCTGTATTGAATAAATGACAGTATAGATGACAGAGGTCCTTTCAAGATA
>JAHREE010149467.1:0-20550 GCA_033628505.1 Tringa tobata | reverse complement strand
AAAGTCTGACGTGCAGCTACACTGGTCTGACCGAGGAATGAAGAAGCCGAAGAGTCCATTGAACATTGGATTACTTTTTTTTTTTTTTTCCCTGTACAACGGGGCCCGACGTGGAGTTTGGTCCACCCAGGGCAGCGAGTTAACCGTAGAGATCGTCGTCGTTGTCTTCGCTGTACACGTTGCCCCCGCTGCCACCTCCTGTGCCTTGGCTGGGACCGGCGCCGCCCTGGTTGCCCGAGGGGAACCTGCGTGCAGGGGTGCAGGAGGGGAGAGAAGAGACGCCGTTCAGAAGCCTCCTCGCAGCTCAGCGCCACCCCCTCCCTCCGAGCCAACACCCCGGTGACACGTAGGACAGGCAGGAGAAAGGGGATGAAGCCTGCCACGCTGGTGTTACAGGGGAAAAAGGGCTGATGGGCTTCAGGAGCGCTAACAGAGCGGCTACAACCGACCTGCAGCACGGCCTACACCCGCCACGCTGTCTGTAGGTGCTGGGGAGAACAGGGAACCGCAGCGGAAGGTGGGGTCTGTCACCCAGAATCCAGCAGAAAGCTGGCCGGGTGGCCCTGCTCCGGGGCCGGCGCTGCCCTCCCCACACTCCCCCCAGCGTTACCTGAAGCTGCCGAAGCCGCGGCTCTGCTGTAGAGTCTGTGCAAACATCTCGTATTTCCTGATGTCGTTGTCACTGACCGAGCGGCGAGCGAAGCGCATGGCCTCCTCGAAGTGGTCACGGCGTATCTCAGGAACCGGGTCGTCCTCCTCCACTTCCTGCAGTGGGGACAGAGGGCCCAGGTGAGCTCCGTCCCCGAGTTCCGTGGCCCGATGGCCACCCACAGCCTTCCCCTCCAGGCCAGGACGCTCCAGCACCCGCCAAGGCAGGGGCTGGAGAGGGACGCTGTGGCAGATGGTGGGTCAGGGCCACTCATGCCCTCCCGAGGATTATGGAGAGGAACATGTCACAGCTCACCCACCCGAGGGGGGAAAGGACCGGGCGCCCCACTCACCATGGCGGAAGGGTTGGTCTGCCTCTCGCGTTCTCGCCTGATCTCGCTCTCGATGGACTCACGGATGGCCAGCTTGCAGGCGCGCTGGCAAATTTCTGTCAGGTCGGCCCCCGAGAAGCCATTGGTCATCTTGGCTAGGAAATCCAGGTCAACATCCTAGTGAAAAGAAAAGACAAGAAGAGAGGCCTCTCCTTAACACCTTACAGCCCCAGGTGACGCAGAGGTGTCTTCAGGTCCCACGGTACCAAGGTGCTGCCGCGACTTTGCCCAGTTTTGGAAAGATCAGCTGTTAAAGTTCTTGTTTCTGGGAAAATTTAACCACACAGGAAGGCAGGCCACGCTCCCCACATATCAAGAAGCTGTGAAGCAGCTGAAAATGCCTCTGTGTTTGTGGATTTAGGACCCAATTCCCTCACATCTGAGCATTAGGAGTCAAATGAAACTGTTTGACTGGAAATAGAGATGGGGCACAGCCAGACCAAGAAAACCAACCTCCTCCTCCTCCTCTTTCCCCTCAACCGAGGGGGCAGTACTGCAGCCTCCTTTGAAGCTTTCCTTCCCAGCAGTACCTAAAAAGCTAAGCTTAGCACAAAAAAGCTCAAGATCTCACCAGACATCTGCTTTTCTCTGATTAACTATCAGCTGCATTATTGCCTGCTCCCTAAACAAGGGACACAGCCCTTGCCTAGAACAGGGTTCCACAACAATTAACTGCAGTGCTTCCTCCTTTCCCACCCCCACGTTCTACATTTACTTTTCTTTTAGTACAAGAATCGTTTCCACCTTGCCTTAACAGGCTTTCCTGTTCCCACACTGTGGGCAGGACTCCACAACGTGACAACTACGTGACAAAGACCTGCAGTGCTCACACCCTGCTTCAGCGACACCCAGCCCACGAGCTCAGGCCTCCCCCTGCCTCTTCATTTCCACCCTTCAGGGACTGAAGGTTTCCCAGCTCTGCACCCCACGGAGCAACCACCAGCCCTCTGTTCTATTCCCAGCTTGTGAGAAGCACACACCGCACATAGTCAGGGTGCAGGTCCTACCTTGGCAACTGGTGATTTCCTCAGGTTGGCCTTGAGAATAGCAACCCGGGACTTCTCGTCAGGCAGGGGGATGTAGATGAGTTGATCCAGGCGGCCGGGGCGCAAGATGGCTGGGTCGATGATGTCTGGCCTGTTGGTGGCACCAATGATGAAGACGTTCTTCTTGGTGGACATGCCGTCCATCTCTGTCAGGATCTGATTGATGACACGGTCTGCAGCACCACCGCCATCACCGATATTCCCACCTCGAGCCTTTGCAATGGAGTCCAGCTCATCAAAGAAGAGCACACAAGGTGCTGCTTGGCGGGCCTGCAAGAAGCAAATGGGAACAATTACTCCATGTTAATGCCACATGATGAGGAGCACATTGATTTCACACTAAGCCTCCCCTACCTTTAGTCAGCTAAGAGGAGGACCAGAGCACTGCTGCTGCAAAGAGATCTTGGAGCCACACAAACCCTCAATTAAATTCTCCTCCACAACAAGCTGAATTTCCCCAAAGTTGGGAGCCTGGTGAACCAGCCTGGTGAACCAGGCTGAAGGGCGGTAACTCCAATGCCTGGAGACAAAGCTAGAGTCAATTTGCCTGGACTAGAAGTCTTCCTGCAGGACCTGGGGATGTCACTTGGTTATTTAAGCACTCAAGTATCAGGAGCTGAAATACATCCAATGGAAGGGGGAAATCCAATTGTTGTCTTCAGCTACCTGATGGGGAGTTACAGGAAAACTAGTACAGGAAAATGGAGCCAGATCTTTCTTTGAGGTGTACAGTGAAAGGATGACAGACCACAGGCAGACAGCTGCAAAGAAACTTCCAGTTAGAAACAAGAAAAAAAAATTCTTCACAGTGAGAGAGCTCAAACACTAGCACACACGCGCAGAGAGGCCAGGGATTCTCCACCCTTAGCACGTGTGCAGAAAAGAAGGCACTGAGCAACCTGAACAAATCATAGAATCATACAGAATGGTTAGAGGTGGAAGGGACCTTAAAGATCATCGAGTTCCAACCCCCCCTGCCATGGGCAGGGACACTTCCCACTAGAGCAGGTTGCTCAAAGGCCCCCCAACCTGGCCTTGAACACTTCCAGGGATGGTGCAGCCACAACTTCTCTGGGCAACCTGTTCCAGTGTCTCACCCCCCTCACAGTAAAGAATTTCTTTCTGGTATCTAATCTAAACCTCCCCTCTTTCAATTTAAAACTGTTACCCCTCGTCTTATCACTACACTTCCTAACAAAGAGTCGTTCTCCAGCTCTCCTGTAGGTTCCCTTCAGATACTGGAAGGCTGCTATAAGGTCTCCCCGGAGCCTTCTCTTCTCCAAGCTATTAACCTTCTCTGGACGAACAGCTGGATTAGATGGCCTCTGAGGTTTCTTCCCAACCTAAATTGTTCTCTCTCACTCTCCTTCCAACTTTGTTCTGTCAGCACATTCCCTGGCCACAAGAGTGAGGATTTCCAGCATAATCCCTGCAGATACCTTCTGGGACGGGAGGCAACACCATCTAAAGGGCAACTGGGCAGTAGGAGTGAGGTCCTTTCTAACCCATGTATATTGTAGGACAAGAACCCACAGGATGTTTTAAAAAATCTGTAGATGGTGACGGCTAATGAGGTGTCAAGGAAAGCTTTCAGGGATGTGGAGGATATCTGTGCCACCCTAATGGGAGCCACACTGCTTAGGCACTGGGGCATTTATCATCCTGTATCAACTGATGCAAATTGCAGCCAGAGAAAACAGTTTAAATCATTATGCTGCCGAAGAGGACTCATCTCCTAACATCAGGAAAGCAGTCCCTGCTCTCAGTGCAAGAGAGGAAAATGCAAGACATCAACAAGAACCAGGCCAGTAAGACAGACGCAGCAAGGACAAAGTTCTGGGGGTACCTCAGCACAAACATAGCACAGGCAGTAGAAGAGACTCTTACCTTGTCAAAGATCTCACGCACGTTGGCTTCAGACTCGCCAAACCACATGGTGAGCAATTCTGGCCCCTTGATGGAAATGAAGTTTGCCTGGCATTCATTGGCAATGGCTTTGGCCAGCAGCGTCTTACCACAACCAGGTGGCCCATAGAACAGAACCCCTTTTGATGGGGTCATACCAAATTTGAGGAACTTGTCTGGGTGCTCCACTGGGTACTGAAGGAGAACAACACAAACAAACAAAAACCTCTCGTGATGAGCCAGAACAGGCTCTTGCCTTAGAATCACAGAACAGTTTGGGTGGCAAGGGAACTTCACAGATCATCTAGTCAAACCCCTCTGCCATGGGCAGGGACATCTCTGGTCAGTTTTGTTTCTCCTATCAGAAACACTACCTGAGATTTCTGGTGGGTTAAACACAAGACCCTGACTACACAGTGCCATGGATACTGTTTTGAAATGCACCACAGCTAAATTGGAAAGCTGCCTTAAACAACCTATTCACCTCTAAGAACTAAGCACCAGTTCAGGTAGTTTTCCAGCACACTTAACCCCAACTTCACTCTGTCCTGCAGAAGCAAAAGGGAACAGCTCATTATGTAACTGATTCGCTCTGCTCTCCAGAGACAGGCAAGGTATCTGATGTGAGCATTTATCCTCGGCAACGAGGCCAAAGATAGGCGATGATTTTAACATCAGAAAATTAGATTGAAAATTAGGTTCTTTTATTCACAAGACAGGATGTTTCTACAGTGCCAACTGAAAGCAGGAACATTATCAAAATGAAGCCAGCCCAATGCAGCCACCAGGAGTTTCCACAGGCCATTCATGACTTTTTGTCCCAATCCTTCCCTCCATAGAAGGCTTCACAATTACTTTTAACCTGTCCCTGTGCTAATGCTGATCAGAAGCCCTTCAGAGGCTCTCTGTATGAGAATCTTCATCCACTTTCTGGTATATAAAGCCAACGTGTAAGAGGATTCTCAGCAGTGGTGCCACTGCTGGTCTCCATGTAAAAGCAGCAAAACTGCTGCTGTTTCTGCAAGTAGCACAACACCCACCCAAGATGACACTGTAGACTCAGCTGAGGAAAGCCTGATGCTGCTTCCCAGCACTTTTCTCTCCAAGTTCACTAAGGTGGAACAGCATGGTGTCCTTACTCCGTTACAAGCAAATACCATAAAAATCTCTGCATTTACTCTGTTCACAGCCCAAATGGGAATCTGAAGCTGTTTCTGGATTTTATTATTATAATAATTTTTCAAGCTGACTAGGCAAAAATCTGTTGGAATCCCTTACCTGTACAAGCTCCTGGAGTTCTCTCTTTACATCTTCTAGACCACCAATATCTTCCCAGGTAACTTGTGGCACCTCCACCACAGTCTCCCGAAGAGCAGAAGGGTTGCTCTGGCTCAGAGCCCACTATTGTTGGAAAAAACGGTGTTATATGAATTCTGACACATTAGGTTAGAATAGCAAGTTCTAACACACTTGCTTCAGACAAGCAATTAGACATTGAACGCAGAAGAAAGAGGAGTACTCCTGCATTACCCTGAAGTCATCCATAGTCACAGCCAGCGAGTTCATCACTTCAGCATCGATGGTTTCATCTTCTAGGTCTATGAGATCCATCTTCTTTCTGATAGCCTGAAGAGCAGCTTCTGAGCAAAGAGCAGCCAAGTCAGCACCAACATGGCCATGGGTCTCGTTTGCCACCTGAAAGCAGAGCACTGACTATGACTCACAGGGATACAAGCAAGCGCTCTGCAAGGGCAGTGCACACTCTGGTCACTCACTGGGAAGCACAACAAAGCTTTGGATGACAGGAACATCAGTGCCTCGCAGGGGATTCAAGACAAGTGCTACCACATGTTTAACAGGCAAAGACACTGCTGTTCCACCTCCAACTTGAGATCAAAGCTGCAATTGGAATTTTGATGGTGTGCACAATGATAACCCCAAGGGCTGCAGTTCTTCACTCAGGACAGAGATTGCGAGAAACATCCAGGTTACACGTGGCATCCAGTGTCCCCACAATGCTCAACCAGGTCTGTG
This sequence comes from Tringa tobata, assembly GCA_033628505.1. Classification (NCBI taxonomy): domain Eukaryota; kingdom Metazoa; phylum Chordata; class Aves; order Charadriiformes; family Scolopacidae; genus Tringa; species Tringa tobata. The sequence continues at coordinate 14,525 of JAHREE010149467.1, read as the reverse complement.
CGAGCTGCTCCAAGCTTGCTTTACTTTTAAAGAGAATGCCACGGACTGGAGTGATACACATTTGTTTCACTTAGCCATGCCATTCTTAACTAGTGAGTGAGGATTTTTGGTCACCAGTAAACTACTCAGAAGAAAGCTCAGAGATCACTCACTCACCCAGTTTCACACTGTCCTAAATGAGCAACTACATTTATGCGATCAAGCCTTAAGAACTCTTGCACTACAGAACAGAGCACCAGGAAAGTCTGTTTGCAGAGACAGGCTTTCCTCATAGCACATCACTCACCTGTTCCAGATCCACATCATCAGCCAGTTTCATATTTTTTGTGTGGATCTGCAGGATCTCAAGGCGACCAGTGGCATCTGGGATACCAATATCCACCTCTCTGTCAAAACGACCTGGGGAGTAGAAAACACACGATGAGCTGCTGACTCTGAGAACTAGAGGAGCTGCAGTTGTTGCCTTCCTCTGAACAACACGATGACAAGACACAAACACATACAATTTCAGAAATTGCCAGAACTTTGGGTTTCTCTGCAGCATCTTCAGCACAGAAGCAGAGTCAGATCAGAGGAGGAAAGGCCTAAGCCACTCAGGGTAAGTGAGACTACTGTATTAACCAGAGCTCAAGATTATACAACACAGACGATTGCTGGTTTAGTAACTTTTTCTGAGCCTCATTTTTAGGAAAATACACTGCTCTGAACCAACATACCATGAAATTTTTGTTTATTTCTACCTTTATGTACTCATCACAAGGGTCTGCAAATACTGAAAGATTTACTTTTTCTAAACTTTCACAGCAGTACCCAAGTGGTGAAAAACATGAATTGCCCCAGTATCTGGAGAGGCAGAAAACCTAGGTATTACTGCAATATTAGTTAAGGTACATACACCTATCATTTGCCTCTAGCCAGAGCTGTGCATTCAAATGCCTTGCTACGCATTTAAGAAGCCATTCTCCCCTGTACACTTGACTAGTTTCCTTTTTCAGAGCTGGGCATACACCAGATGTTCAGTCACACTGCAAGCTTTCAAAAACCTGCACCTCAGAAACAACTTCTCAGCAGTAAAAGAAATCAGATAATTCAGAGCCTTCAGCAACCGAAGGCACGAATATCCCTTTAAGCATTCATTCCTTCAGTGTGTCCTGAAATACCTTCACCTAATAGAGGCTAGTACACTTTTCCATTTCAAAGCATTTTTTTGTTTCTACAAGTTCTAAGCTAATAGGGCACAGAAAATGATACCAAAGGCTGGAAGCCTAGTAATGAATTTCAAACAAGCAGCTGGAGACAAGTCAATAGTTTATGTAACACACAGAAGAGGTTTAGTACTAATTTCTGCTCAATCCTTCCAATCCTGTAACAAAGTATGTGTTACAGAAGGAGAGTGGAGTGGCGGTTACCGAATCGCCTGAGTGCTGGGTCAATGCTGTTCGGTCTGTTGGTAGCTGCCATAACGATCACGTGCGCTCTCTGCTTCAGTCCGTCCATCAGAGTCAACAGCTGAGACACTATGCGACGTTCCACCTCTCCGTGTGTCTATGGAGAGGGAAAGCAGCCGTCAGACCAAAAGCTCTACGACACAGCACAGGGGTTACTACTGCACCAGAGCGGACAGGTACGACAGCCGGGAACTGTTAAGAAACATCATGAACTATATCTGATTCTTCTCACATCCAACTGAAATCAGGCATTAAGTTAAATATGGCTTTACCCTGTAGTCAAAGGCAGAGATTCACACCTGCTGCTACCAAAAAGGATGGACTTCTTTATCTTCTACAGGCTTTCTTTACCTTCTCTCTCTTAGGAGCAATGGCATCCAGTTCATCAATGAAGATGATGGCAGGAGCATTCTTCTCTGCTTCTTCAAAGGCTTTTCTCAGGTTGCTCTCAGACTCACCAGCCAGCTTGCTCATGATCTCAGGACCTGAAAAACAGCGGCACTGTGGCACCCAGAAGAGAGGGAGCTAGCCTCAAGGCATGCAGCTGAATTTTTTTAGTACAATGTTCATATGGGAGAATCTATCTCTCAAGCCAAAGCAAATACTATAAACCGAGTTGACTAAATTTGCAGCTGAACAGGCAAGAACAGCATGAGGAATTAGGTTCTATCATTATTCTGGTGTGGTTTTCATTTACGCTAACAGAATACAGTGCTAGTCAATGAGCTACCTTTAGCTGTCTCTTTCCTTACCCTATTTCACACTTGGTGAGCTTCTCTGTAATGTGCCACCACACACTGTTAATGCCAGTCCTAGCTTGCAAGAGAAGCAATCAAATTATATGGTGATGAATTATCAGGGTAGGGAAGGAAAAAGCTGTAAGATACTGAAGCTGTCTTTAGCTTACATTACACAGGTTTACATTTACCTCTACAGGATCCTATAAATGAGTTTAAAAAAAAACCCAAAGAACCAAAACAAAAAAAGGCAAAAATCCAAATCCCATCTCCTCTCAAAGAATGAAAAAAAATGTAAGTATGTGTAAGCACATCAATCCCAGAAGGAACAACATCATTCCCCTAAGATCTCCTACAATTGCTGAACACTACTGCAGGCTTACAGATGTATTCTGTTTTCACAGATTTTTCCATGATGCTGATGGGAGTGGTTATGAAGAGTATGCTCCTAAAAGATCCAAGGAAAAGAAACCTGACCCTCAGGTCAGCAAAGCTGACTGAAGCCTGCCAGCTGCAGAGTACCAAGAGTGTTTCATTACAGGTAACTCACCAGTTCGTACCAGCTCTGTCTACAACACTGCTAGCAGCTCCAGGCTTGGGACCAGCAGAAGGAGAACGCACCACTGATTCTGACAACGTTATGTTTATTATGCAATACAAGCGTCTAAAGAAACGGCTGGCTCATTAGCATGCAGTAACAGCTTCCAAACACTTAGGATGTATATGACAAGGGTGACATATGGTTAAAACCAGTCCATTTACATCTGATATCTTGAGATACAAAGCCTTCCCTGCTGCTGGTCACTGCTATCCTGTGCTATACACTCCTTTGCTATTGCCTTCATGGGTCTACGTGATTGACATCAGAACAGCAGAAAAGCGCTCATTCACTACAAATGTTCAGTTATTCCAGCACTCACTGTAAAAAAGGACCGAAAAGCAGCGAGGAAAACTCAGAATTTGGAACTTACTGGACATAAACTAGTAACCACCTCAGCTGCTACAGGTGACAGTAATCAGCAGAAGGTTCTGCCACTTGTAGCTAAGTCCCAAGGTATTCATTATAGCTTTCAGGAAAGTTCCTCCCAATTAATGTTATGTGAAACAAAACAGGTCTTGTGCTTTACTTAAGGGGAAAGAGAAACCCACAGCAGACCAGCTGCTTTTCTGAACGGAACATGGTGGCAGCAACTAAAACAAGTGTCCTGCACCCATATACTTAGAGAAATCTCAGCACTTCACTACCAGTTCTGCCCTCAGCAACAAAAATGAAGACCCAGACAGACAGACTCCAAGTTCCTGCATCACAGAGCTGTCTTCCAACCACCCTGCTACAACACAATCAAGCTTAAGGGAAGTGCCACTACAGATGCTTCCACACAAACAGTCTGCAAATGTCCCCAGAGGCACACATGAAAGAGGTAAGGAAGGATGTCAGGGAGACAACGTGGCTCTACAGTCCTGTTAACACCATTCGTTACTGTAAGATGGATGAATGAGCACACAGCAGATCTGGGGCCAAAGCAGCCACAAAACTTACCGTTGATCAGGAAGAAGAAAGCCCCTGTTTCGTTGGCCACCGCTCGGGCAATCAGTGTTTTACCAGTGCCAGGAGGACCGTACAGCAGGATCCCACGTGGAGGCTGAGCACAAAGGCAAGGGACTTAGGTGGTGAGCTAGTATCTGAATGCCTAAGTACTTTCACAGCAAAACTGTAAGCATCTGATAAAGCCAGTCCGCAATTGTGATCCAAACTCATGTAACAGCTGCCATCCCAGCATTGCTATCAACACCCTTACTACTTTGCATGGCACACAAACAAAAACCTTGCCAGTAACTGACAGTGCTGATTCAAAGCATCACTCCACTTTACAAGCTGCCATACTTCAATCTGTGTCCAGAACATGTAAGGAAATCACTTCCCTAACACCAGCATTAAAGAAATCCCCACAAATTACTTATTGCCCCTCCCAATGCCCAATACACCTCTGAGATTAAGAGCTCTCTGCAAGGGCAAGCCCACTCATCCACATGGGGACCTACCTTCACCCCAATGGCCTTGAAGAGCGCAGGGTGTCGGAGTGGAAGTTCCACCATCTCTTTGATTTGAGCCAGCTGCTTCCGGCAGCCACCAATGTCATCATAGCCCACTTCATTCAGTGACTCCTCTTCATCCTATCCGGAAGGAAGTATATTAAACATGTGAGTGAAAACAATAGTTCAACAACCCCTCCCAGTCTACAGAAGCCAGGAATCCAGGTTTTTGCTCATAGCCATTTCTTTGCTGTCTTGAGATTCTCACTTTAAAGTCTTCCTGGTGTCTCCTACGATTGTTTTTTAGCTCTGCCCTCCCAGGCATACAAAGGAATTGCATGTGTATGTACCTTGACCTCAATGAAGCCCACTCTCCTGAATGGCAGCCTCTGCTGCAAGGTTCCCTACAGACTTTAGTGCAAAACAAGCTCTGTGACCCTCTGATGGCTAACAAAGATAGCATTAGACAACAAAGCTCAGTATAAAAAAATATACTTATTCCTTAAACTGTAAGTGATATCTCTTAACTACTTGACATATTCTAGCTATCATGTAGTTCTCAGACATCGTGTTGTCTTTAGGATTGACTCAAATTAAGAGAGAATGTTAAGATGCAGACAGGCAGATTAGATCAAGTGCAGTCAACTCTTCCAGTAGAGCTCTACAGCACACATTCATTTGGCTGCCCAAATCTCTGCTGGCCTTAGTTATTTGCAACACTAGGCTGCACTAAAATAATAAAATAACACAGCTTGGAATCTCAGAGGGGCTCTGTCCAAGCCCCACAAACAAGAACAACTACCTCAAGCAGGTCATTCAGGGTCTGGCCCCATCAAGCACTGAAGGTCTCCAGGTTTGGAGGTTCCTGCCCTCTGGTCCCTGCTCCAGAGCTCGGGGAAACCTTCTTCCTAGTATCTACTGGGAATTTTCCTTGATCCAGCTTAGATCACTGGCTCTAGTCCTGTCCCAGGGCACAGCTCTCAGAAGAGCCTGGTCATCAACCCCTTCCTGTCAGGCAGTTGCCAGTAAGCCTGTCCTTTTTGCCTTCCTTTCTCCAGGTTCCATCATCCCATTCTCCCAGACTCTCTCCTCATTCATTCTGACCTCCAGTTCACCATCATTTTGGTGGCTTTGAATGAACGTGCTCCTGTCTGTCTCTGCTGTGTCCTAGGAGCCCAAACTGGACTCATCTGGTATCCAGACACAGTCTCAAAAGTGTCACATGGAGGTGAATTTTTCAGAAGACAGCTAACTACAAACCAGCACTCACATGCATTTGCAAGCACTTCATGCAACCACCTTAGCTCACTTCTCGGAGATTTCCTACTCTTCAATAGTACAGTGACCAAGACCTTATAGGGAAGCCACTCAGACTGCCTTAATCTGGGGATGCTCAAGGATAGATATGATAAAGGACTGGGGAACTTACTTATGGCAACTCATCAGCAAACCTACACACTGGCGCTATCTCAGCATATTAGGAAGGACACTGGAAGCACATTTCTCTGACTACCTTCAGCAGCAGCTCATCTCCTGAAAATTGAGTTTCTAACCATTACATTCAATATACAAAATGGCAGAACGTGAACTGCAAACACTGCTCCTCTCAAGAACTGTCACAGAAGCAGATTTCAGACAAAGGGGATTCAGCAGGAGAACCCCATGGCAGGATTCTACTCACCTCTCGTTTGATGGGCTCTCCTTCACAATGTATCACCGTGTCTGGAGCAACTATGCAGTATGGACTTGGATCTGTCTCCACCACCTTGAACTCCACTGCACGCATCCCCCCACGCACCAAGAAAATGTCACCTGTAAAAGCACATATTTTAGTAGCCTGCTGCAAAATGTTGACCCTTGTACCACCAGCAGCCCCACAGGACAAGAAAGTGAGCTACACAGGCACACGCTGCTGGCATTTCTAACATTGCCCTGCTTTTTAAACTGCAGGGCAGAATGTACTGTGACTACTCGGGCACTGTTTCGATCTACAGCAGTTTAAGTTCTCAAATTTCATCCAGTAACAAACAGCAAACTATAGAAAATAATACTCTCTCTAAATACAAAACACAGAGGCAAGGAATCACATTTCTTTTCCATTCAGTTTCAATTGAACACTTCTAAAACAGGCAAAAAGCCCGAACTTCATAAAAATTCATTTTGAAGTTATTATAACTAGTTGTTACTAGTTATAGCTGGCTGTCTCCAGAAGCAGAATAATATTTAATACTGCACTAGGACTCCTGGCTAAACTGGGCTACAGAAGCTGAATAACTTCAACCTGTGTTTGTACTGTATTAGGATCTATTTGTTCTAGCAGAAGTCTGAAAGAGTATTTAGTTTTCTAAGCACTCTCCCAATTATTAACCAAATTACTTTGAAGAAGTGAATTTAGTCAGGGTCCCAGTTGGTATATCCAACCAATTGATTAATACATGGGCAACTCCCCAATCCCAGTACGTGGTAGTAACTTAGTTTAATGAGATTTTCTCCTGCGTTCTACCTAAGCCTTTTCTGATGCTCTCCCATCTCATGTAGCAAAAACACGCAGGAGAACTACCGAACTGCTCCGCCAGCCAGCAGCAGCAATCATCCTTTCTTCTGAAGATCAGGAAAAAATTGAATCAGCACCAGCAAAACCTCACTCTACAGATGTCAGTCCAATGCTTTGTGGAAATCTGTGCAAGCTCCTAGAAATTCTCTTTATTCAGTCTCAGGAGTAGCTCACACTGGCTGCCATCAGGACTTCAATAACAGGGACTATTACCTTTCCTGATGGGTCTGTATGCTTCCAGGAAGTATGGCTTGAGATAGACCTCAAACAGGTTCCCTGTGATCCCTTCTACCGTGTCATCAATTGGCAGCACGTGGATACGTTTGCCATATTTCACATCTGGGCAAGGCTGGATGCTGCAACAGAAGAAAACTCCAGTTAGCCACAACTCTCTGGACTTACATGGAAAAGGCAGTGATGCCTCTTCCCAGGCCAGCACAAATGCCAGGAAGGACCCTCCAAAGCCCTGGTGAGACTTCTCATCTGCATAAGAACATTTCAATACTGACAAGGCAAAAATCACGCCCATCAAGGGACAGTCTTTGCAACATAAACTTTTCTTCACTCCTCTCAGCCCTGTCCAAGACTGCTGGGGAGTTTCATACCTTCTTTCTACCCCCTGCTCTTCTGCAGCCCCCCTCAACACTCCTAAAGTGCATTCACAAGTTACTGAAGACCTGTAAGAGTCATGAGCTAGCTTTTGGTTCGACATGGAGCTACTGCTGAACCAACTGCAAGGGAAAAGGAGCTGGGGGAACCTCTTTGTTCCTTCCTCGCTCTCTCATAACATACTACAGAGACAAGAGCCCCTTTTGCTGATAATCCTGATTTTGAGCAAAGGCTCTCATAACACCAACCAGGTTAACCAGCTGCGGGAAAGTAACGGAAGATTGGTGAGAAGGACTGTAAATACGCTCAAGTGACTCGCATGTGGGGTGCTGGAAAACACATCTATCACACTAATTGTTGCTTAATTTTGCATGCTCAACAAGTGGAACATCTGCACTTAGATAACATAGTCCTGGGATGGACTCAGGGGCACCTTATCAAACACGCCTGAGATTCCCGCCCTGCTCTTGAAGAGATCAAAGTACAGTGGAAAACTCTGCCTGCCAGAATCCTTGAAATACAGGCCCAAACAGCACGTGGGAGCTCTCTCGCTCCCTCACTCCCTTGCTAACACAGACTCTCGTGCTATTAAGGACTCTCGCTCCGCGGTGCCTGAATCCCCTGCTTGCCTGCCTCTGCCCGGGTGCTGCTTCAGAGGTTCCCTGATCCATGAGGTATTGAGATTAAATTTGTTCTTTGCTCTTAATCCATGGTTTTGTGGTTGTTCCTGCATCCTGCCTGCATCAGCTCATGCACCAGCTTACAGCCAGGTGTCTGTCAGTCCCACTTTGTGGAGGCTGGCATTTAGGTCTGAAGGCTCTTTCCCCCTTTTTTAAGTAGACACTTCAGCTATTATTTTACAGTGTAGTCCAACAGCCTACTGTGGCAATAGCTCAAGAGTATCAAGCTGCAGCAGAAAGTTCAGCCTGGCTTTGCCAGCAAAGAAAAGGCAATGTGGGACTGCAGCTGAGCACGTGACACTTCATGCTTGACTTTGCTCAAGACTCTTAACAGATTCTTCTACCACATGCTTTACAGAGCGGGCACAGCAGAAAGGCAAAGAAAAACACAGACTGCCCCAGAAGAACAGTTGACAGACCACAAGCAGGAAGGGATTAGTCCATGAATCTGCATTTTGGCAGAAACCAGGCCACTGCTTTGGCAGAAAGCAACCCAAAAAGCAGTTAAAGATCAGCAAGAAAACTTCCGAGGGCAAGAGGTGTGAAAATTCTCTGTCGCTTGCAACAAAGCTATGACAATCAGTAACACATCTGGGAGGCTGAGAACCACTACGGACACAGCTCCAGCAGAGAACGGGAGAGCACAGACTGAACTGTCACACTAGAAATGACTCGGCAGTAACCCCACATCAAAAAGTCAGGATTTACCTTTATTTAAATTTACAGACTCAAAGCACTGCTCTGTTCCAACAACAGTGGTGTTTAAACACCACTTGCATTTTCTAGTGGTAGAGGTATAGGTGGAACAGTCTCTTTTTTCTCCTCTACAAAATTTGTACGAAACACATTTTTTCATTTCAAGATTTCTCCAGATATCACTCAAGGAAGTCTAGTGTGAGAAACCAGGCTCCAATTTTCTCTGAACATGCAGGATAAGAAAAATTTGCAAGTTCATCTCACAATGTAAATTTGGGAAGGTGATTGTGACAACAGTGGGATAAATGAATCACTCAATTTAATGGCAGGACCTGGGCTTGCAAAAGAGACTACAAGGGTCTTCAGCATAATTTTTTTAGTATTAACCTGAATATGCATACAGCCTGAAACACATGCAAAAGTAAGCAAAGGTCCCCGACGTAAGACATCGACTTCAACACATTTCTGTGATCTGCTCCAGAAGACCTAAGTAAGCATACCTCCTGCAGATCCTGCCTCTGCTACTGCCTCACTCAATTCAGAGCCAGCGCACAAATTATTTAGGCAACCCAGGGACATGCAACAGTTAGCAAACGAGTCCTCACCTGATCACGTCACCCAGGCGCACCCTCAGGTTGTTGCGAACAACCCTATTCATGCGAATCTTCTCATCTGAGCAGGTATCATCTGACAGAACAATGCAGACTGCTTCTCTCCTCTTCTTCCCTTTTAGCAGAACAGTGTCTCCTCTGAACAGCTGCAATTCATCCATTTTTGCCTGTAAACAAGTAACAGCATTAGAACAAGCTTTTGACAAAAAGAGAATCTGAGCATTTGAAGGAGTTACTTGACTTTGGAGAATTACAACTTAGAAGAGAGAGGCTCCCACTACACTGGTCAAGAGCTAATCCAGAAGCCAGGATAAAGGCACAAGTTCAAGTGAATTCTACAAACTGAGAATCAAAACACATTTTATCATGGAAGAGTGTTAGGAAACAAGACAACCCTTCCTGACTCCTAATAGCTGCAGCATGTGACACAAATACTTAGACTCACCTTGCAAAGTTACATTTCAAGTTAATACGCAGCAACAGTTTGCTAATTACCAGGTTAAATGCTCTACTTTTATAGATGACGCACCTGGGACAGTGACACAACACTGTTGTCTTCATTGATGGCTTCATCAACAATTAACCGATTGGGCCTGTTCTTCTGCTTCAGAATAGCAGTCGATAAGTCATCCGCTTTAGAACTGGCAAAGAAAACAGAAGTTACGAGGCTGAGTGATCCTGCTCCCCCCTTTCCAGCCACCCCCATTTGCATCTCCATTTTCTACAGGTTTCATTGTTGTCTTGTCTTTTAGAAACTATACTTGTTCGTAAGACAAAGAACATTTTTCCTAGGCACCAACTGCAGCAGTTCAAAGTACAATGTTTTCCGCCAGTAAATATAACTACTTTACTAGCCTCAAATGGAAATAGCTGCAAAGCTATCTATGAAAAGAAGTAGTCTGTGAGATGTTGCTGACTGTAAGATGTTTTTCCTAAAAGAATTAGTCAGACTCATCTGAAATCACATGTAACCACTGCCATCGAAACAAAAGTTCAAGTCTATTTGGTGTCAAATCCCAGATAAATAGGGGAATTAAAGGACAATGCTGCAGCTCCCCTGACAGGAAGAGTTGTAAGAGTTTAGCCTGTCGAGGCCTATTAGTTAAAGTTAGCAAGCCAGTAGAAATATTCAAGTGCTCATGAAAAAAGGGGTTTTCTTTTTAGGATATAAGCACCTTTCACAGGAGTCGCTGCAGCTCTAGCCCACTACCCCACTACAATTACAACAGACAATTTGTTTGACTTGACAAAATGAAGCATCAAACAGCAAAGAAATGGAAGAAAGACAGATTAAGTAATTTCCTTCAAAATGTAATTCACCAAGTAATTCACTCTGTGAAAGAAATATGAATTTGAACAAACTGATTCCCAGGGAGCTCTTGGAAGCTGCCACAACAGCAGCAGACTCCCCTTGGTGGGCACCTGATTACTTTCCCCAAGTATTCCAGATGCACCCACGACTAAGGTCGGAACAGAAAACTTCGCACAATTCGGTTTGATTCTGGCAAAGAAAGGAAAGTCAAGTCTTCCTTTGTCCTGAGCAAGCAGCAAGCACTGGCAAAGAGTTGGGCGCTTTGTGCGCAAGGGTGTTGGCCGTGCACTTTGGCTCCATTTTGCTCTTTCAGGGACAAAATAACCAGAAGAAATCACCTGCGTGGAAGCGGCAAAGCAAGCAGCTACACAGCACAAACGCTGTCTGTGGCAGCAGAGTGTCACTCGGCATGCTTGTTGCATTTTTAAAAGTATATCAGAGAGAACTAACATGCCTACAGTGTGATGTTACCCCGGTCCCCCCAGCCCTCAAAACTGAGGTTTTTCCAAGTCAGACTACGTGGTGTTGGCTCCCTTCTCTGACACTTAAAAGAGGGAACAATACCAAGCAACCCTACAAGGGCAGACAGGTTGTTTCCAAAAGGTTTTCAAGCTTCACATAAGCCCTGGTAGCATAGGAAACATGTTGGAAATGAGACACAACATTATTTTAAGTGAACAAAAGAAGGAGTTGTAAAACATGTCTTTCCTGGCTGCCAGCACTGGGGAGCTTGTTTTTTTCTGCTCTCTTCATTAAAGAGTGCAAGAGGTAAGAAATCAACATCCATCCCTTTCAATGTGAGATGTTACAGATCCATTCTCTGAAGCCAACAAGACACAAGAAAGGCTGCTGGATACATGCAGGAAGGAGCTCACGAACTCCATCTTCAACTGAAAATGTAGTGTTGGTAAAGTCCTAAAACATCTGGGATTTCCAGGAAAACTGAGAGAGCAATAAGAAAACTGAACCGGGCCAGACAGGATCTTGTAGTTAAAACAGTGGATAAAACCAACAACCTATTTATAAGGACTTTGCCTGGACACTGGAGATTAATTTAGCAAGCAGATTTTAAAATTTGAGTTAAGGGACACCAGAAAGAAACAATACTCCTATTTAGCCTGTTTAAAGTGTGAATGTAATTCACACCCCTCTGCACATGAGATGTGGATCCAAAGGCCTTTTGATAAAAAAACTGCTGCCAGACTTCGGCTACATCAACTGTCACTGAAACTGTGCAGCTGTCCCTCGGGACGCAGAGACTGCCCTGCAGCCTAAAACACAGTCTGGGACACAAGATAAAGATAAATGGAAGAGGAACTGGGCAGTAACTGGAAGTTTTGGGACCAAAACTGTCAATAAACCAAAAGTTGTATAAATCTGGAAATAAAGTTCATATAGCTCCTGACACACTGCAGTGCTGAAGAGCACAGCAAGAAGTCCACTTGGTTTTGCTGAATGTGAGAAAAAAGTTTTAGTACCAAAGAACTGAATCTACAGTTTCCTAAGTCAGAAGGGAAGGCTGGATCAATGCTGTCAGTACATTACTGCACTTAGAGCAATTGAAAAGCTTGGAGCCATTACAAATGGAATAAACATCTCCAAGAAACAGCATGGAGACATCTAAATGCACAGGATCAGCTTCAGTTATCTGCCCTGACAGTTCTGCAGATAAAGACACAAAGGTGTTACGAAATTAAATGTCAGCTACTCAGGAAAGTGATGTTATTTCCCTTACAGACAAGGGTAAGGACTCTGAGAGCCAAACGCTATCCATCTTCCAGTAGCAATTTAGAATATTTATTATGTTCAACATTTGCCGTCATTGTATCCCTCCTGGGGGTTCCTCATGCTGCAACCAAGATGATAGAGCAAAATATGTCTGTGTACCTCAGCCATGCTTAGACTATCCCCAACATCTGTGCATCAGGGAAGGAGAGCCTGAATGGAAAATACCAAGCAGGAAAGCCTAAGGCATAGGTTGGGGGTCGCTCCTGCCAACCTCCCTACGCGTGCTGGTAAACTTTGGCAAAGGGCAGGACAGACAGCTAACCTAGGTAATTTTTAAAGCTCCTCAATGAGTTTCCTGTCAGAGAGAGCCCGGTGCAAATCCTCTAGATCATATCCCCTACTCACCCCTTTTGTCATCTCCCTCACACACTTCCCCTCTCACTCCTTTCTTTCACTGACTCAACAAAAGAGATAAACTGAACACAAAACATAGCTTTAGAGCTGTTTCAGAATTAAAAGGAAATTCAAAGCCTGCATCAAGCCTGCCCTTAGACAGAGGCCAGAAGTGAGGACATAATCCCCAGTACAGCTAATGGTCAAGCTTGCTTATAAAGCACAAGACATCAATAAAATTGAAGTAAATATGTACTAGCCCTAATTACCAAAAATAAATGAGTCCCCAGCTCCTATTCTCAGCCTCCTTTTCTCTCTCAGTAAAGCAATCCAACAGCCCCATTTGACATAGGGAAGGAGTCGGGGGGGGGACGGGGACTTTTTATCACTTACATCACTTCATCATTTTTCTCTGTGTCAGAGCTCCCCTCATTCAGCACGTGATAATACCCAGCGGCTATGCATTATGGTGGATGGTAGCAAGAGCAAGAGCAGAAAGTAATTACCAATTAGAGATTCTTCTGAAAATGACTACTAACCCTCACAGCTCCACTGAAACTAGGGAACGAAGTTCTTCCTGTAAGTCTATGCTAAAATTACAGTGAGAAGGCACTGACTCAAACTGATTACTGCAGTAATGAAAGTGAAAACAGTCATGCCTTCTGTATGCTGCTGTGCCTTTTTACCAATATCCTCGTGAACTTGTTTCCAAGATAAAACCTGTCAGCAACAGTTTCTTACCACCATGAACATCCGTGTTACAGACTGAACCGGTAGATATTAAAAAAAAAAATATATCCATGAAACATTTTATCCATTGAAGCAAACAAGTGAGGTATTTGATGATTTCAGCCACTTTCCAGAACAGGACATGGCAATGAAGTGATGACTTCATACCCGTGCTCAAGATGCCAAGATCTCAAACAGTGTTTCAGACAGGTAGGCACACGAAAGCGAGAATCCCTTTAGAAACTGCGCTCTCTTAGCTCTTGCAATCCTACTCTCTACGTTAAAGCGCAGTTCAGCAAGATGGCTGCCAAAAGCCCTGACCCAAAAATGGCAACTAAAAAGTAACTCCTTTCCAGTTGCAGAGTAACTTTTTTTGACTCTTGTGTGGTGAAAGTAACTCGGCTAAAGTAGAAGTTTCTTTCTAAAGACACTGTTCATCTCAGCAAAATACGCCTTTGAGAATGTCACTTCCACCCCAAGCTCTACTGTGGACGCTGAATTCTTGGCACACCCTGCTGGAACTAACTCAGTAGGACTGAGCAGGTCTGAACTTCAGGATTTGCAAAAGAAAAGGTGAACATAAACAACGGACGCTTAAGAGACCAAAAGTGCCTCTGGCAAGGCCAAGAAAGTTACTTCAAGTGTTCTCAGATTTGGGAAATTTTTCTTCAGGTTCTACTTTAACTCTTCTCAAGGGGCAATGAAGCGGCTTGCCTCTTCAGGCTGGAAGCCAAGAGACCACTATTACTCATTTTTGAGGAGCATGAAAGATGATCCTCAGCCTGGAACTGAAAACGGAGTGAGGCAAGACACCGGAGACGAAAATATAGCCGATTGCCTCAGCTGCCACGGAGGCCATCCCAGCACAACATGTCTGCCTCTGCTAATGCCAAGTCACTTACTAGCCCCGGCCCGAGGGCCGCTGCCGAGAGGGGGTCGGGACATCCCTCTCACTGCCCCGCCAGCCATTCCGGGGCCTGGAAGACAAAGCCTT
>JAHREE010149459.1:0-16387 GCA_033628505.1 Tringa tobata | reverse complement strand
CAGTAAAAGCGTGCTCCAGCCGTGGGTTGTCCCACCTGTGGCTCCACAAGTGTGTGAGCAAACGGGTCTGTTCTCAAACTTCAGTTATGTAAATCTTTCCATAAAATGTCTCTCCGCGTTTGCCTTGACAATACCAGAGTCATTGTTATATTTCAGACTTGTCGCTCTTGGAGGTAAAATTAGGAAGCCCATAACTGCCAAAACCCGGATTGACTCGAGAGCCAAGATCTGCTGGGGCACAGATGCCGCTCTGCTTAGGCAACGAAATAATCCCGTTTTAGCTTGGGAGCACAGAAGTGTGATTGTGCTCCTGCAAATGCTCTGCGGAGGTTGAAGTCGCCGAATGGTTTTGAGATTATGGGTTTGATTGCATCAAGATTGTACAAAGGTTTTTCTTTCCCCGTGTAACAGCTCTAGAGGTTTATTTTGCTGTCTGGACAACATCTTACTAAAGGCTGCTGTAGTGCTGCAGTGAAACACGGTGTCTTCTGCTTTGGTGGAGGTGTCCTTCTGGACCCTTTTGGGATGTGTTTTAGGATGATGAGGACAAAGCAGCAGATCCTCTGGAGCCTTACGCTCTGCAGATGGATAACATCTCCCTTGCCATCTTGCACCTTTCATGGCACAGTGTATTTTACCTTATCATAGAATCATAAAATGGTTAGAGTTGGAAGGGACCTTAATGATCATCCAGTTCCAACCCCCTGCCCTGGGCAGGGACACCTCCCACCAGACCAGGTTGCTCCAAGCCCCATCCAGCCTGGCCTTGAACCCCTCCAGGGATGGGGCAGCCACAACTTCCCTGGGCAACCTGTTCCAGGCTCTCACCACCCTCACACCAAAGAATTTCTTCCTGAGACGTCATCTCAATCTCCCCTTTTCCAATTTAAAACCCTTACCCCTTGTCCTGTCACTGCACTCCCTGACAAAGAGTCCCTCCCCAGCTCTCCTGTAGCTCCTTCAGATATTGGGAGGCTGCTCCAGTGCTGCTCTATCGGGTGCTGTACAAGGTGGTTTTGCAGAGCAATGGTTTACATAAAACAAGAATTACTTGCACTCATTTAAAATAAGGCGTGTGTGATGGAGTTCAGTGTAGTGGATCCCATTTCTGTTCAACACTCTCACTTCCTTCTCAGTGTGTGCGGTTTACCTGAAATTACGCGGCTTGCACATGGCATTGCAGGAAGCCTGAACTGATGCAGAGTGTGCTCACTGCTGAATTTTAATGAATTCCTGTGTGCAATATGATGCTGGTTGGTTTTTCAGTAACAGAAGCTTCCTTTAATTCCTTAGACTTTGGACAGTTTCACACAATTTTTTGTTTTCAATGATTACTGGGTTTTCTTTCAAGTAGCCAAAACTGAATGGCATTAATGATATGTTGATTTATTTATTATTTTAAAAAAAAAATGTAGTGAGGAACACTGTCATAGTGTCTTTTTATTTAAAGGGAGAAGTCCGTGGGGAATCTTTTTAAAAATGTTTGTCTGATGCCCTCTTTAACACTTGGTCCTCAGCAACCCCGACTCAGCAGATGTTGCATCGGGGCGTTTGCAGCTGGATCAGAGCAGCCCTGATGGAAGCCGTACTAGCAGAGTTCTCAGCAATCACCGTGCTTCTCTTGTCATGTTTAGTTTTGGTGGTTTTTGAGCCACCAGCCCAAAAATCAGCTTTTTGGGCTGGGTTTCCAGGAGATAAAGTGTTTCCCTCTTGCCGTGGCAGTGCTGCCTGTGTCATGTCAGCCCCCAGTGGTCTGCCTTCATGGATGTGCTCTCGTGTTTTAAATTAAATAATTAAAAAAAAAATTAAAATTGGAGAAATTCATGAACTTTCCTATGAAGCAGATTTCTCATTTTTAACTTCATCCAGACAAATTTCACTGAAATCGATTTCACTGATGGATTCTGTCACCAAGTTTAGATCTGTTATTCTTTTGAATGTAAGGTTGCTGTGCTTTTTACTTAATTCTGTGTGTATGTGGGAATGCTGTGAGAAGTTTGCAGAAACTCTCCCTTGGTGATGGGCTGTGTGAATGCTCACCTGATGAGCAAAGCTGGTGTTGGAAGGCAAAACAAAACACCTTTTGTCCAGAGTGCTTGTCACCTGGAGCGCCAGAAGAGTAGAAGCAGATGGGGATCAACAGAAAAACAAACCCAGTGACTGAGAAGAAATAGTTGTGATGTATCAGTGCTTTGCCCAATGTCATGTGCCAGGTGTCATTGCTGAATTGGTGGCTATTTTGAAGGAGAAATTGTCACCTTTTATTTTTTTAAGACACCTTTGTGCATAAGGGGAAATTGAAAGAAAACACAGAGGAGCCTGTTGGAGGGTTTGCCAAAGGCTGATCTAATTAAGGGGTACAAATGTTGCAAATCCAGCAAAGCTGAGACCTGAAGGCCATTGGAAAGCTGCTTTTGGTGCTTGATGTTGTGAGAGGAGCATTGGATGAACAGTAATCAATTAACGAGGCTGAAGGGACAAGGCAGGAAGATGTTTCAGAACTTTCAAAGGCTTATTAAATGTTGAGTTTGTCTGAAACAGAATAACGTTGTGAAGGATACATTTTACCTGATAGATAAAGAGGGAGGAAAGGTTCCGTCTCGAAGATGTTGGAGAAATATTTTTGGAAAAAAATTGTGGTATATTTGACAGTAACTCTTCGTACAGGCAGCATACACTTGTGGAAGATGGCATTTTACCAATTTATCCTAATTGGTTTTGACATAAATTGATAAAAGTTATTTATCAGCGTAACTGCATTTGTTTAAAGCTCTTGCTGGTTTGAATATTTATGTTCTTTAGAGAAAGAGCCTCCTTGGTGTTTCCCATATCTTCATTCTCTTGCCAAGGAAAAGATCCTGCAAACAAAACACTCTTTATTTATTCCTCCCGGCAAACAAATTGCCAGTCAGGCAAAACTGCACATCCCTAATGATGTAGTACTGCAGGCAAGAGGAAAAGCATAAATGTAGATCTGTGCAAGAACTAGACATAGTATACAAAAACAAAAAAGGAAGAAATGAGAAGATTATTTTGATATAAATATTGTCACATTCACCCAAGACTTCATAATATTAAAATGTCCGAAGACCTAGTTAAACTTTTGAATCTCATTTTCATTCTTGATGCTCTGTTGGCAAAGAGTAAAGTTCAGTGATTTTTGTTTTTTTTAATACAGAATATTTTCATTGTATGGAATGCTTTGTGGTGACAAAAGTGACTTAATGTTGATTTTCATTGGGAAGCAATTCAGCTTGTAACACATCTTCAAGAAAAATTTACAGTGAAAAAAAAGGGAAAAATATCACAGAATCACATGGGGTTGGAAGGGACCTCTGGAGATCATCTAGTCCAACCCCCTGCCAAAGCAGGTCCACCCAGAGCAGGTTGCACAGGAATGTATCCAGGTGGGTTTGGAATGTCTCCAGAGAAGGAGACTCCACCACCTCCCTGGGCAGCCTCTTCCAGGGCTCTGCCACCCTCACAGGAAAGAGGTTCCTCCTCATGTTTAGGTGGAATTTCTTATATTCAAGTTTGTGCCCATTTCCTCTTGTCCTGTCTCTGGGCACCACTGTAAAAAGACTGGCCCCATCCTCTTGACACCCACCCTTTAAGTATTTATAGGCATTGATCAGTTCCTACGTCAGCCTTCTTTTCTCCAGACTAAAGAGACCTAAGTCCCTCAGTCTCTCCTTGTAAGAGAGATGCTCCAGGCCCCTCATCATCTTTGTAGCCCTCTGCTGTCCCCTCTCCAGCAGTTCCCTGTCCTTCTTGAACTGGGGAGCCCAGAACTGGACCCAGTGCTCCAGATGGGGCCTCCCCAGGGCAGAGCAGAGGGGCAGGATGACCTCTCTCAACCTGCTGGTCCCACTCTTCCTGATGTGTGCAGCTTTGTGAAAGGAGTACCTCCATTTGCTCTACAGCTATGTTTTAGGTATTGGGAGCCTGTGATTAGATCCCTCTGAATGATAGAATCATAGACTGGTTTGGGTTGGAAGTGACCGTAAAGATCATGTAGCTCTAGCCCCCCTGCCCTGGGCAGGGACACCTCCCACCAGACCAGGTTGCTCCAAGCCCCCTCCAACCTGGCCTTGAACCCCTCCAGGGATGGGGCAGCCACAGCTTCTCTGGGCAGCCAGGGTCTCACCACCCTCACAGGAAGGAATCTCTTCCCCAGATCTCATCTCAATCTCCCCTCTTCCATTTAAAACCGTTACCCCTGTCCCATCGCTATGCTCGCGGAACCTTTTCTTGTCTAAATGGAAGAAAGATGAGTAATTAAATAAGAGAACAGTTCAGTTTTCTCATTTCACGTACTGGTCGTGCTTCGGATTGGACCCCAGGCTGCTGCTGTTTCTGTGCAGATGTTTGGCAGTTGAGGAGCAACTTTGGTGCATGGTCCCTTCCAACCATGAGGGTTCTATGATGGGAACTTTGGTCCTTGCGCTGAACCGGAACGCTGTGGTTGGATTTCCTCCGAGGTCTTCTCCTTGTGTTCGTACAGCGCACGTGAGTACAGACAAGTTAATTAGAAATTAGCATCCTGGATTGGATCCTGTCCTTGCAAGCCAAAAGCAGACTAATTGAATTCCTGGTGGGCAGGGGAGTCGCAGACATCCCCAGCTGAGCAGCAGAGAGGAAATTCATGCAGAAAGAGTTTTGTGTGCGCTGGGTTTGTGGGAGATTGGGATAAAGGCTTTTCATTGAGATTGGCACTTTCTATATTGTCACTTTGTTCTGGTCCTTTTTTTAACTTCAGCCTTTTCTGGGATTTATTCTTGAGTCTTTTTTCTTTCTGCTGCCGTTGATAGTCTTGGCATATTTTTGCAAAAAAACCTTCAGAAGTTAGTATTGAGAGGGACAGCACGCAGATACTCTCGTGCTTGAATAAATTTTATAAGGGGTCTTCTCTGCTTTGTGGCTTTACTGTGCTTCATTTTTCTTTCTTCAAATAAAGAAAACTCATTTCCTTATCAAAACCAAAAGGTGGACTCCACGGATCTTGGGCAGTTATTTGCTGTGACCTCGTTTGCTGTGCTGGGTTAAGCACAGGTTGGTGTGACTGTTCTCCTTGACAATCCCACGTTAGTTTTCTCCACTTGCTCACCAGGGACCCTCCTGGGCTCGGAGGGGAGGTGACAAGGCTCCAGGACAGGGAATGCTGCCAGTGCCCCAGTTCCTGCCGAGGTGCCAGTGGGATTTCCAGGATGGCAGCCTGGAAACTCTTTCTTCCCACCTGGAATCGCGAGGAATTCTGGAAGACCTTATTCACAAGTGACTTAAGGAATGAAAGGACCTAGTTAGTGAGTTGTAAGCTAATTTGTTCATCAAATAATGGACTATGTGATTTTCAAACAAAAAAAACCACCCAGCTTTAGTCTTAATGGTTCTCTAATCCAAGACTTCTGTGGATTTTTCTGATTTAGTTGATCTAGCTGTCCTTGCCTCTGCTTTTAGGCATCCAAAGACCAATTTTAGAACAAGGAGGCAATTCAGTGTTCTAAAAACATTCCCGATATGGCTGGAAAGGGATTTTTATCTTAAAATAGCCTGAAATCAGCCATTCTGGCTTCCTTGATTACACTCTACCTGCTATTTAATCTTTTTGTGCTTATTTTTTTTTTTTAGAAAGAAAACCCACAGATTTAGAGCAAGAGCAGAGATGATCCCGTTGTCCCAGAAGAAGTTCCAGCAACCTTATTTCGGTGTCTTCCTTTCTTGAAATAAAGTTCTTAGTTGTTCCCTCATTGTCTGAACCTGCTTTCAGGAAGGTGTAAAATTGTTTAGATTTTTACCTTATGCTGTAATTTGCAGACCTGTAAGGGTAGTTTTGTCTGATCCAATTAATTATGAATTTGTTGGAGTGGCTGGTTTCATTCTTTCAATGAATGGGGTCTGTTGGGTGCTTTTTCTGCACTGCTCTGTGAAATAGCAGCATGAATTAGAGGATTTAAGTAGGGAAACGGTGTTGGTAGGATTTGTTTTTCCCTTGTAGTGGTTGAAAATATTGCTGCATCAAATGGCATCATTCATGACTAGCAATTTTCTGTGACCTCCTAGACCTCCGCATTCTTAATCTCGATTGTTAGTAACGTTTAAACCTTTCATTTAACTAGATTAATATATTTAAAGAACTTCTTTGAGCATTCTTCTTAAGAACAAATGCTCAATTATTTCTGTTCCAAAGGTTGTATTGTCATTAAGCAACCTCATTTTTTAGCGGGTTTAGACTAAAGAGATCTAGTAAAGCTGTTCCTGTAGTTTCATTGACTGATCTTGCGTACTTTGATCTTAGTCTAAACAGATAATTCCTGGGACGACTGTTTAAATTATTGAAGTTATGTTTTGGCAGTAGCTAAATCACTCTTGCAGAATGCTCCAACCCATCAGGATGCTGCACGCTGCTTCCAGGGGGATTTTTCACTGGTTGTTTGATCTTAAATTAGAAGCAATACGATTTTCTGCTCTTGGTTGTGTGTGGTGGATTTGTTTTGGTTTTTTTTTTTTTTTTTTTTTTTCCCAAAACAGGCACACAAGTGCCTTTTGTCCACTGGCTGAGCTTATGGTGACTTGAGCATATTCAGTCTCAAGTTTTGTTCCTCGGACTCGTGTCTGAGGGAAATTCTTGTGTGCTGCTGTCACCGGGAGCGCGCACAGCCCTTCCGCAGCCCTTTGGTCACTCACGTTCTGCTTAGCACAAAGGGTGGCTGTTCATTCAATAATGCTGTGAAACTTGCAGAAAAAATTATCAAAGCTTTCCTTAGAGCAGAGTTATGATGTATGTGTTCTCTCCATTTTCCAAAGCTTACAGTCTCCAGTTATCCCAAACAGTGCCTCTTTTCTCCATCCTTTTTCTCTCCAGTTATTCTATTGCACTTGATTTTATTGAGCAGTCGCTGCGCTCTGCCCGTATTTTCTCTCCTCCTCGTTAGGTCCATGCATTTACATCCTTCATTTTTAGGCATGTACACTTGAATATTTTACAAGTATGTTTTTATTTGAAATGGTAATCTTGGCATTTTCGTATAAAGCCTTTCGAAAGTATTCATGTTAAGAGCTAAAGTTAGAAAATAACTGGAAAAAATCCAGTGAGTTTTTGTGGAGGAGATGACAAGTTTCTTATCTTACTTATTGGACACTTGTGTTGGTCACATCTGGTCTCAGTATGGTGTGTAGGACAGTTTTTGGAGGAAATGGTTGCTTAACCTCAGTGGAAGAATTAACCTCTTCAGTAAAAAGTTTATTCAAAAGTGCTTTTAGCTTTCCAAATTACTTTTTCTTAACCAACCACTCCGAATGACTTAAGGCTTAATAAAGTGAAAACTCACAGCTTTAGTGTTGACTTACATGTAAATAAAATCTCTGGAGTTTGTGTGGGTATTGACTAGGTGAAAGTAATGTTTTCTTTGTGGTGATGGAGTATTTGATGCAAACCCCAAAGCTGCTCTGCTGTGACTGAAACTCTACGTGATGGGGGGATGAACAACCTGGTGGCATTTAACTCTCTGAAGTGGCTCTTTATGCTTACAATAAGGTGCTTTAGAGTCCTAAATCTAAAATAAGCTACTCAAATAGAGTTTATAGTGTTCTCCCTTTGAGGGAGAATGGGATTTGTTGTTCTGCACATAATTAATCTTATCCGTTATGACGCTATAGTTTTACTGGGTGTATCACTTTTGAGGGCAGACTGGCATAATTCTGAAATTGATAATAAATAGAACATTAAAAACCTTACATAACTTCTGGTGTTTCAAAAATGAAAAGTTTTAATAGGTAGTTTAATGTGCCTTAGCTAGCAGCTGATCATCTGAAGAAACACTTTTGAAATAGAAGTTAAAATCCTGAAAAGCAACGATGCTATCTTTAAATTCTCTACTCCCAGAAAATACTTTTTGGTGCTGATGCTGGAAACCACGTCCTGCAGCACAGTCAAACATGGAGGAATTGCACTGGGCTTTATTGGTGAAGGGAAGGGGAAGAAAACAAAACCTTTCTGCTGGTGCATGTGATCAATTTCACTTCATTTTGCTGATAAGAAAATAAGTCACTTAATTTTGCAAAGGGAAGTGTACCTTTTTTCCCCAGCCTAAACCACAACACCTTTCTTTGTGGATGCTAAATAGTTTGTTGGTGCTTCCTACTTTTAAAAACAAAGGAACTGAAAACCTCTCCAAAACAACTGAAGGATGTGCGTAGTACTTGTGCCTGACTTGAAGGGAGAAGAACCTCCACATCTGAGCACCAAAAAAACTTGCATTATAAACCCCAACCAATGCACAGAGACCCACCTCGTGTATTCCATGGTTTTCATGCCGGAGGTGTTGTGTTGGGGGTGTTCACACGTGCAGCTGGGGAACAGGGTTCTGATGATTCCATTGTTTTTGGACATCTGGGATGTGTCTGTGATGGAGGGTTTTGTTCACTTGGATGCAAAATCAGACATACCTTAGCAAATAATTGTGCAGTGGTGGAGAGTGCTGGAAAAGCAGGATAACCTGGTCTTGCTTGGGTGCTCACTGTATGGGGAGACCTGTAGGTTTTGCAGCTTAAACTGATTTGTTTTAATTAGCTGCACTTCAAGCTTGCTAGTGCTGTTAAGGATGTCTCGTAGGGATGAGAAGCACCGGGTGATGTGCGGTGGGGTCCTGCCCGGGACAGGGGAAGCTGAAGCAACTCTGAAGTCTTTCTGTAGGATCTGGGGGTCCTGGTGGATGGCAGGCTCTCCATGAGCCAGCAATGTGCCCGTGTCACCAAGAGGGCCAACGGGATCCTGGACTGCATAGGGAAGAGTGTGGCCAGGAGGTGGAGGGAGGTCATTCTCCCCCTGTGCTCTGCACTGGGGAGGCCACAACTGGAATATCCTGCATCCAGTTCTGGGCTCCCCAGTTCAAGAGAGACAGGGAACTGCTGGAGAGAGTCCAGCGTAGGGCAACAGAGATGATGGAGGGATTGGAGCATCTCCCTGATGAGGAAAGGCTGAGAGAGCTGGGGCTCTCTGAGAGCCTGGAGAAGAGAAGGCTGAGGGGAGACCTTAGTAATGCTTCCAAGTGTCTAAAGGGTGGGTTGGAGGAGGATGGAGCCGGACTCTTTTCAGTGGTTCCCAGGGACAGGACGAGGGGCAACGGGCACAAGCTGGACCATGGGAAGTTCCACTGCAATGTGAGGAAGAAGTTCTTTGGGGTGAGGGTGGCAGAGCCCTGGCAGAGGCTGCCCAGGGAGGGTGTGGAGTCCCCTTCTCTGGAGATCTTCAAGCCCCGCCTGGATGGAGTCCTGAGTGATGTGCTCTGGGCAGCCCTGCTTTGGCAGGGGAGTTGGACTGGAGGATCTCTAGAAGGTCCTTTCCAACTCCAACAATTCCATGAATCCGTGTTACAGACGCATCCTGCTGGGGTGGCGAGGACTCTTGAGGGAAACAACTCTGCTTCTCAGAACATTCCTCTACAGCCTGGTGACTCCCCATCCCACAAATGGATACACACAGAGATCAGAAATCCAGATGTCAATATGGTTCCTGCAGGTGACAGCAAATTTAACAAGTGAAAACGACAGCGCGCTGTTGGAATGTCGAAGTGTCTGTCACAGAACACTGTCAGCTCTAACTACTGCTGTTCTGCCTTGTTACAATATTGTATGGATATTTATGGCTGACCTTCCCATGACATTTCTGAAACCTGAGCAACTTGCTAATCTCCTTCCATCTTCCCAAGCCACGTTATCGCATCCAGCTCCATCGCGGCGGATTCCGATCGTTTTCCACGTGTAACTGCCCCGTTCCAAATCCCAGCCCTCTCCTTTCATTCCCCCCCAGCTCGCCTCGGGCCGGCGACTCAAAGCCGACAGCCGGGCAGGTGGAGCTGTATCAGCCCCAGGAGCTGGAAGAAATCTTAATTTGAAGTGAATGTATTAAATTTCACTGAATTTCACTGATTTCAGTGATTTTTAGAGTTGGAAGGGACCATAGAGATCATCTAGTCCAACTCTCCTGCCAAAGCAGGACCACCCAGAGCATGTCAGATCATGTCAAATCTTCAGGAGCTCTCATTTTACTTCTCTCGTCCCGAAGAGCAGAGAGAGGGGTCATGTATCCACCAGTCAGCAAGTTCCTGGAGCCCTGGGCTGGACGTGGAGGGCAAAGCTGTGGTTGCAGTTCCCGAAGCGTGGCTGGAGGTGAGCGATGCGGGAGCGGAGCAGAAGGGATGCAAAGGAAGGCAAAGCTGCTCTGCCTGGGCTGGAGCTGCTCCCTGCCTTCCTCTGCTCCCACCACCAGCTTCTCTCCTCCCTCGTGCTGCCCCCCCCAGTAATAGGGGACCAACGTGACCGCCTTCAGAAAATTAGAGCCGGGCCCATGTAGTAAAATACAGAGTATTCTGTCTCGAGTTCTGCTCGGGGGCTCTGCCAGGACTGTCATTGAGAGCTGGACGTCATCTTCCTCGCTGCTCTGCAAGTGGGGTGGTGGAGGCCCATGAGGAGTAATTAGGTGCGGCACGATCTCGTTAGATGAGCCATCTCTGCTCGACCTTAGCTGGGAGCGGTGGTTAAGGGCAGGAATGGCCTTGTTCTCTGGACAGTCAATGTGCTGGGCCACAAGACCATTTACAACGCGGAGCCTGGGAGCAAAGGGAGGGAGAAGGAGGGTAAATGAACTGAATCATGTTACTGGAATTTGCTGTTAAAAAAGAATTTGTTATGGGCATTCAGCAACAGAAAGCTAAGGCTCAATAATTTTACTTAAATGATACTTTTGCCCTTTGGATTCTGTATGCTCTCATCAGATGACAGCAATGAAGTAAAGCTTTGTCACACTGACTTGTGGGTTGTTCTAGGGTGTTGATAAAAGATAATCATATATAGCCAGCTTATCTGCAAATACTAGATTTAGGTATTTCACATCAAAGTGCTTGATATGATGGCTGAGAATCCTGAACTTCGTAACTTTTTATTGAATGTAGTTATTTAACGTCCCTGGTAGACTTCAAAGAGTTCTTTTCTTTTTAATAAACAAGTATTTTGTGCTTAAACTGAGTATTGCCATTGTTTACCAAGTGAAAATGCATTTCAGACCCAGCAAAAATTTGTCATGTTTTTAAAAAAACCTTTCTCTCCAACAGCTGCTCTTTCTGCAGCAAGGAGTTGGTACTTTGCTTGGGTTTCTACTACAGTGAAAGAATCAAAGAGAAAAAGGTATGTTTGTGCGTGTTGTTGCTTGATTCAGGATATGAGCCAGATACACAGGTTTGCAGCAGTTTGATGAGCAGCACAACAGAAAGAACACTCTCCCCTAAGAGTGTTTATGTAAAACTCCTGCAGTCCTGGAGCTGTTGGTTTCCTGCAGAGCTTTATTATTCGCTGGCAGTTTTTATTTCGGTGTTTTCAGAGGCTCTTGTGGCAAACGTTCATCTTATCTCTAGCTACCCAACAGCATTTCACTTCAAGTTTGGTACTGACCCTATTTAATAAGTACCTGGCTTGTTGCCCTGCCTTCCTCCTCTCCCGACCCGGCTGCCGTGGCCCCCGCTGTTGGGTTTGGAGCAGCATGTGGCTGACTCAGCAGAGATGTCCCAGCTGCCCCAAGAATTTATCTCTTCTTCTTTTCATGTCTCTGGTGTACGCTATTCAAAGGCCTCAAAATCTTCAGCTTTCAAGGATTTTTGGTGTCAGGAAAGTCCCGAGTTCGTTTGAGATTGCCTTTGAATCTCTAGATGCCAGGGCTGCTTTCACTTTTAAGGTTTGAAACTTAAAATTGGTGTTCCCTGAGTGAAGAAATGCTTTGCTAAACTGCAAAGATCTAGTCAGTGGCAATTATAAATGTCTGTGTGAATACATGGGCAGGCAGGAGCAGTTCAGGCATGACAGATGTCAGTGCTTGCCCTATTTATTTATTTTTTTTAAATTGATTATTTTAACACTTCATTATGTGGGATTATATCACTGCGTTTTCCAGGCAATGCGTTGTGCAGTATGCAGCCAGGCTTTGTCCAGGTGGTTGCAGTCACGTTATGCCTGGTCTGAGTTACTGTCACGATTCTTCTGAAGTGTTATTGTGCAACTTTGATGTTACATTAGGTATTTCTGAGGTTCTTGGAAAATCTTTCCGTCAAATAAGTGGTGTTGCAACGTGACTTCTGGTGGTGGTTGTGATGAAAGTGATGTTTTGTGCTTCTCGTGATGTGTGTAAACACACATCATCACTCTGCCATGTGTGGGCAAAATGATAATTACGGCATCTCCAGAAACCAAACAGCTGAAATTAAGAATGAGTGGAAAAAAAAACCCTAAATTTTAAGAACACGTTAGAGCAAAGCTTTGCTTAACCTAAGTTTTGCCTTGTTTAGAGATCCAGAAGATGATTATACAATGGGACACGTACAGTAAAGAGCTGAACATCGATAGCTGAAAGAATATGCAGAGGCCTGGGGGAAGGTGTGATGAGCAAGTGGGGATGCTTATAAACGCCTTTATTTTGGCTGCATCTTGTTTTGGTTTTGCTGCTTGTACGTAAGAACCTGAGCGTGCTCTTGGGTTTGTCTGATACCTACACCAAACTTCCTAATTAAATTTCAATTTGTGTCATTAAACTTGTGTAGTTCAAAGTTACAGTGGAAAATTAGAGCCAGAAATCTAATTTGTGGGTCAGAGATTGTCTAAGGTTAGAGAATCACTAGATATTTGTCTTGTGAGGAGCAGTGGGGCATCAGCGTTGACACACTTGGAGTCAGTGTACACATAAATTATTTAAGGTTATTTCATCCCTGATTCTGTGCCTCCTTTCTCCCTTCACTGAAGATGTGCTGCTGCTACGGCTTGAGAAATTGTCGGTGGAAATTTGACGTCTAGAAACAGTTTTATATTGAAGGCTGAGGTTGGAAATGATCACAAATTTCTTGAAGTCGCAGTTTAACTTCATCCTCCCTGTGTGCTGAGCACAGATCCGGATGCAGGGAGATTGAAGGGTGTTGGCAGTTGTTCCTGTGAATCCGTACGTTTGTCCTGCTGCGGTGAGGACGGTGCTTCGGCTGTGGGAGGTTAGATGGCTGCCCCTGTGTGGGACTTTGCCCAAGTCACCTGCTCTCCCTCCCACTACAAACCACTTTCTTAGCATGGCCAGCAGGTCACAGAGGTGATTCTACGTCTCTGCGCTCGTGAGACCCCACCTGGAGTGCTGTGTCCAGCTCTGGAGTCCTCAACACAGGAAGGACATGGACCTGGTGGAACGGGTCCAGCAGAGGGCCACGAAGATGCTCAGAGGGATGGAGCACCTCCCCTATGAAGACAGGCTGAGAGAGCTGGGGTTGTTCAGCCTGGAGAAGAGAAGGCTCCGGGGAGACCTTAGAGCAGCCTCCCAATATCTGAAGGAGCTACAGGAGAGCTGGGGAGGGACTCTTTGTCAGGGAGTGCAGTGACAGGACAAGGGGTAAGGGTTTTAAATTGGAAGAGGGGAGATTGAGATGAGATACCAGAAAGAAATTCTTTGCTGTGAGGGTGGTGAGAGCCTGGCCCAGGTTTCCCAGAGAAGCTGTGGCTGCCCCATCCCTGGAGGGGTTCAAGGCCAGGCTGGATGGGGCTTGGAGCAACCTGGTGTGGTGGGAGGTGTCCCTGCCCAGGGCAGGGGGCTTGGAACTTGATGATCATTAAGGTCCCTTCCAACTCTAACCATTCTGTGATACTTTGCATGGCTGCTTCTGTGACTCTTACGTTGTAAAAAGAAATGGTTCCTGAAGAGCCGATGGTGTGGCAGCTGAAGAACATCACGTGAGGATTCCTCAGTTGTTTTTGAGCAGACATCTGCTAGTTCCATTTGAAGCTCTCCCATTGTCGTTGGAGCCTGGTGAAGAGTGACTCCCTGTACTCCTTCACCACGCTGGTCGTGGCACCATTGCCTCTCTGCCTGTCTGCCCTCCGTGCTGCTCAGTCCCCGTGCAGGAACCATCACGGAGGGTTGCTCATCCTCTCACCCTCTGCCCTTCCTGGTTCCTCTGCTCCGCTGGTGAGAAGGGGCAAAGAGCAGCACAACTCGGATCTCAGCCAGGGAAGGTGGGGGTGACCTGGCCTCTCTCAGCAGCTTGAACCAGCTTAGGAGCTTTAGGGCTGGACACAACCTCGTCCAAACTAATGATGTTGGACAAACCAACTGAAGCATTAAGAAAAAAAAGTCATCTTTTGCATTAGTGTCCTACGTGAAGTGGGTTTTTTGGTTATGCTGTTTTTTTCTCATTTAAAATGGAAATTTATGAAAATGAGTGTTTTTTCTTGTAGAGCAATTCTTAGGAATACCAGAAGGTGGCATAACTGATTTTCCTAAAAATATTTTGATTGCAAGAAATACACAGGATGCTACCAAGTTTATTTTAACCCTGGTGGTCAAATCTTGATCTAAGGAAAGTTGGATCAGTTTAGCCCTTAATGCTTAAGGGAGCTGTTTAAAGCTATAATAATTCTGCTCTTTTTCAAATGTGAAAACTCTGGTAGGGTTCATGCTGGCTTTTATATCTGAAGTTGTTGAATTTGGAAGTAATTTAACTGAAGCACAGGATGGAAAGAAGGGGTTGGCCATGGTGCGTGCAATGGACTTTTTTCCTGAGCTGTTTTACAGAATCTCTGTTTCCCACAAACACATTGTTTAGATATTTTTCTTTACCAATTTGCAAAATTAGACCAATTCCTGCCTGTTTTGAGCTTTTCTGGTAGCTGGTGCTATGCACAACTAAATTATTAGTGTGATAACTTACAGGTTTATGCTGTAGCAGCTCTATCCACATGCAGATTTATAGATATACCAATGTAAAGTGTTAGAAGCAGTAAGTGGAAACAGTGGGGGGAAAAAAAGACCAATAAGCATTTAAATGAAAATCTGTTTTCGGCATAATAGGTATCTCATTCTGGCAAACTGGAAACTTAGCTTTTGCATAGTGTTGCCCTGGATTTAATGACAAGTTGATGTAATAAGGCATTAGATCCCATCTCACGCGATGCTTTCCTTAGTAGAGATGCCTGTCTCTAGTGCTGTCATCTCCACTATGGTGTGGGTCAAAAATATACCTTAAATATTCCTTAAAATTAGATATTGTTTCCTTTCAGAGATCCAGGGGACTCATTCATAGAGCGAATGTATTGGGCATAATTAGCAAGGATTTGATAATGGGGGTGTTGGTACAGGGATGCCCCGTGCCAGATGCAGCTGGGGTTGGTTTTGCATGAAATCTTTTTTTTTTTTTTCTTTTGTCTGAATAGTTAAAGTAGTTGGTGTAGGGCAAAACCAAAACTTTTGAAGTATTGAGATATATGGGATTTTTTTTTTCTTTCCTTCAGCTCCCTCTGGCAGGCAAACACCTGCATTACAACTGTTGTGTTTTAAACTCTATTTCAGAGGAAGGCTTGTCCCAACGCAAAGTTCTCACAGTTGTTTGGTGGTGTGTATGTATGCGTGAAAAAGAGATTTTTCAGCTGTAGAAAAGGAGATGACTGCAGCTGCAGAAGGTGCTGAAATACAGGGTTTTTTTGGTTTAGCTGACTTTTGTAGTCTTTTTGCCCATCGCAGCTGTACGGTGCCATTTCTCCCCTCTACACCATGCTCATCTGTTGATTATTATTTTTTTTTCTGGATAATGTGGTCTCTTCTGAGCCTGCTGGGATTCCCTGGAGCACAGGTTGGAGCGATGTGACTGTTTTGCACAAAAAACTCTGCTGTTAGTGGCTGTCACCTGGGCTGAGCCATTCCATCTGCCTCCAGCTCTCTCCCTCTCAGAGATTCCCCGATTATTTGGATTTTTCCCGTTCTGTGTGCCCGCGGGCCAATGGAGAAAACCACCTGGAATGTGTGGTACCACTGAGCAAATGGCTCAGCAGTGGGACCCGAAAGCTCTGAACATCAGTTTTAATTAGGAGTCAGATGTTTGAAGTTTTATGAAATAAAGGTTTATAATCAGGAGACTTGAAACTATTTGGTTTAAGTATTTCGCGGTTTTTAAAAATCCAAATGAGATTAGCATTCTTCTCTGAGCCTGTCTAAAAACAGCTTGGGGTTACGCTTTTCTTGCTATGTACAATTATTTTATGCAAGGCAGTATGTCCTGATTTTGATCCTTAATTATCCAGATAGTTATATTGTCACTAAATAAGGATGTTATAGCTGCAAAGTTGTTCCAGTCTGCTGAGTGAGTGTCTTAAAACCGTCACCTTAAATCTGGGTTTGGAAATGAATTGATGGCTTGTGTGTTTTCCCACCGTAACAAACTTGAACGAAATAACTTGTATTTTTTGAAGCTTTGCCTAGGAAACATACAGACGTCTTTAAATGTATGTTATCGTAGATGCTAGAGAAGAAAGCAGTTTGTAATTTCTTTCTGTGATTCAATTAGTACACAGGAATTTTGACATTTGGCGAATTAGG
>JAHREE010149451.1:0-13257 GCA_033628505.1 Tringa tobata | reverse complement strand
ATAGCAGAGATGAACACAAGACAACAGCTCTGTTCATCTTCCACCAGCGACCATGCAAGCAATAAATGTTTGCATCAACAAACATCTGAGCAAACAACTGATTCATTTGTTCCAAGCATTGTAGGCTAGAAAAATAGTAATGGCAAGTAAACTTAAAGAAAAGAGATCATGCACTGGCTTGTTCCTCCCCACTGCCACTTCTCTCTGAGCAGGCATCTCCGTTCTCTAACAAAAAAAAAAAAAAATCAAAAAAAGTTGAATTATACTAAAACACTCACTTGCAGAGAGTTCAAACTAAGATTTGCAAACATAAATCCTGACAGCATTTGGTGTTTACCCGATACATATTTTTAGTGCCTACCTATGCAAACACTAAAATAGTAAAAACAGAGTTACAGTATAAAAGTAGCAAAATTTAGTAACACTTAATTCCTTGCCTACGGGCCCTGGAGCCTCAGACGCCACAGAGGTTGGCTTCAGCGTGGGGAAAACCTGCAGGCTGCTATGGAGATGCTTTCATGAACCCAGCAAAAGGAGAAAGTGGTTATTTGTTCTTGGTATATACAAATACTATTAGGAGCCAAAAAATCACGGTGAGACTTTACAGTAATACCTTTTTATTACAACTCAAAACCTGTCACAAAAGCCTCGCAGCAGAAACCGCTGACATTTGCTACTGTACTACCTACAACCACCGTCCTGCAGGGTTACAGCAGAATTGCTCTTTTAAGATATGATCCCAAAAATCACTAAATATGGAGAACAAATTCCTAAGAAAACAAACCCTTACCACATCAGCATTCTATAATATTAGGAAACTATTTGCATCATGCGGCTTGTGCTAAAATACTTAATGATCTCATCCTTACCATAACAAATTATCTGCCAGAAAAAGACCTTGAAGGTCAACACTGGCAACAATTAAAAAGTAATGAAAAACATTCATCCCTTAGGCAGAGTTACAATTTCTAAGTTTGAAGCAATGTGCTGTATATTTTATTAGCTATCACTTGTTTAATTATTCATTGGAGCTCCTCTTATGCTCCATAGAGCAACCTCACATTGCTAAGATTTCCATTTGAATGCTATTACCAATTCAAGGACAAATCTCTTTTAAACTTTAGCTTTTGTTTTTATTTTCCAAAACATAAATTATGTTCACAAAGTAATGGGTCTGTCAGACTTGCTATTTTTAATCCTGTTCACACCAGCTACAACCTGGGACCCTACACACCATCTCTCCAACGATGAACGCATTCATCTGCTCCAGTATTCCCATAAAAACCACAAAAGTTTTCAACCAAATGCATCCCTTCCCTGGCCAGCCGGAGTAATTTTTATTCCTGTCTCATTTGCAGTAGCAGCTCACTCAAGCACAGCATTTTCTTAAAGAAACTCACCGAGTTCAAACCAGGCGATAGCGCCATGAAGCAACTCCTATGCTTTAATTGCCATTTAATTACATTTTCCCAATTTCCTAGCAAGTAAATAAAAATCTTTCTCAAGGTTAACTGGAGAAATATGGAGTTGCAAGGAGAGGGCAGGCTTAGATTGGTATTATCTGCAGTTCTTAATTTATCTTTCAGTGTGGTCATACACATCTATGCCCTGTTGGGGATTCACAACAAACACAAGGGAAATTAGCTGGAATAGTTTGGGGTTTTTTGAGGTAAGAGAGTAAAAGCCCGTTTACTGTTTTCTGGCCAACAACTTGAGATAGGTTCCACATTTAGAATTTCATTAGTGGAAATATGTACGTGTATTGCGCTGAAGTGGTGAAAGAGGAAAGAAAGGTAATAAAATAGAACAGAACAACAGTTTAGTATGTGCTTTACATGAAATAATTTTGGTAGAATAAAAAATGGAAAACATCATGAAAATCAATGTTAACCATTTTTTTTTGCCTTTCGCTGCCTTCTTGCAAAAATATAGCCACTTCCTAAACTTCACTTACAAATGAAAACGTGTCACCTATGATTCCAAGGTTTATAAAAATTGAAAAAGGGTTGCTTTTATGGGGGAGAAAGAGCAGTAGGACAATAAAGAAAAGGCTAGGTATTAAAAATACGTATTAATTTCAAGGTACTTTGAATTTCATGACATATACAGTAACCTGAAGAAAAAATCAAAATGAGTACGTATTTCCATATAATGAATAATCAAACCCTATCTAATGCTCTCAAAAAGTATTGATTTGGTTTAATTAGACCCAGCAGCTCCAAAAAGAAAAAGACAACCCTGCTCTCTAATACTCCTGGCTAAGAGTGAAAATACATTTTGAGTAGCGAGAAGAATTGAAATTTATTGTGCAAGAGAAAATTTCTTCTACCACTCAGGCTTGGTTTCGTGACAGTGTCAGTCTCACCACAGAAGTGAAATGTTTACTTAATGGAAAAAATTATTTACAAGCATTACTACATCGGTTTTATAAAAATAAAGGCGGCAGCAAACCCACCCTTAACCCATTCTAAATCAAAACTAATTCCCAAGATGAAATGAATTGTGATTTTATGATCACAAAACTTGTTTTAGGTGGAAAACAGAAGCTGTAGAGTACCTGCCTTAAAACTCCACTTGAGTTCAGAAAAGTGAAGTGGCAGAAAGGGGAGGGGGCGCACGCTGCCCGGGACCTCCTGTGCAGAACAGGACACAGAGGGACCGCACACCCATCCCACCCCTTGCTGAGAAGACAGATAGGAATATCTTTTAAATATATACACACGCCTCACCGTAGGATCTCACTGTAAATAATCACATTTTTGTATCCAAAATTTCCCGTTGACTACGAAGACAAAGCACACACATGCTTGCTTTTGCTGCATGGAAAGTCTTTTAAAGCCTTCCTGATGAGACCAGAAAATCTGGACAGACCTGTTCCTTGTTGGTCTAATTAAAAGGCCATCAGGAGACGTTGATCCAGCAGCAAAACCTGAAGGAACACACACACAGTCTTAACTGAAGACAACACGACAGGAACACCATTCACAAAGGTTGCATTTGGCAAAAGTCACCTCATATTCCTCCTTCACATCATGGAGGGGCTTCTCCTGAGGGCAGCTCTCAGCCACCAGTGAATGGGAAGAGGGAGAAGTAGTGAAGTCCACACACACAGGCAGGAAAGAAAGGTAAACTTCTGGGATACAGACCACTGAATAAACACGGACTTCATTTTGGCACCTTTCATCCTCAGACACTTGCAGTGATTAGGAACCTCCTGTATCTGGTTTGCCCGCTTCGCTCAAAACATGTTCGAGGCCATCATCAAAAATAAACACAGGGCTTTTTGCCCAGGAGTAAATGACATCTTGCACACCAAAACCGAGGCCCACCTCCCAGCCACGCTCTGTGCCTCCAAAACTTCTGCCTCCCCCAGAAGGGAGCACCAAGAACACCCCCAGCCTTTCTAGAAGTTTCTAAGTGGCTCCAAAGGACAGACAGAGCAGACCCCTTTCTCCATGTTTCCAGAAGCGCCCAACAGCAAAGCCTGCTCCACTTGACCCAAGCCCCTCAGCAGGGCTCATGTCCTCATGGACACCAAGGCTGAGGAGGGCTGGTTGTGATTGCCACACAAATACTTTCAGCACATCACTGGGAAAGCCCAGCATCAACTTTCTAGAAAGGAAACACAATTTACATGTAGGGTTTTTTTTTTCTG
This sequence comes from Tringa tobata, assembly GCA_033628505.1. Lineage (NCBI taxonomy): Eukaryota > Metazoa > Chordata > Aves > Charadriiformes > Scolopacidae > Tringa > Tringa tobata. Next base: position 9,602 of record JAHREE010149451.1, on the reverse strand, counting down.
CAGCTGTGTTAAGCAGATGAAAATGGAGGCAGAAAACCACCATTTGTTACGATACGTCTTGAAGACATCTGCCTGTGTTCTCCAAATGGATCCATTTGACTTCTTTGTTTGAAGTAAACCTTAAATCCTTTCTACCAACAGCCATTCTTAACACCATCTCTTAGCCTACCTTTTGCAATCCGTTTTGTACCAAACCACGTGTAAGTGGTATATTGGGTCTTTGAGACACGCGCTAAGGATGCTCCTGGGAAAAAACCATCACCTGGCAGCAACACAAACTTCCCTTTTTAACCCAATCTGTCCAACTTTTCTAACATGTCAGTGTAAGCCATTTAGCATTCCAAGGCTGGTCATCAAATCCAGGAAAATGTTTACCAATTTTGGTACGCAGGAACACTAACACCAAGGCAGCCACCGACAGTAAACATGTTTCTGTTGTTAAACACTTACAACCAACACACTTTTAGTTTCTGGTCAGGCTTAGCTGCTGAAGACTTAAGACACATAAGACCGGTTCCTTCAATATTTGCATCACAGGATTCTGTGAGAAATGCCATGTTCTGTGTATCTATACATTAATTAAATTAGACGGTTTTAAATGAATAAACTCCGAAAAATGACAGACAAGATACATAAAATACATCCACCTTAAAACTGCTTTAAAACTTACCATGGGGATTTTATGAAACTGTATAAATATGGACAAAACCAATTGTTACCTTCGTAAGCCAGCAGTAAGAGTTTTTTGTAACATGACTTTCACGAATGAAGTGAGGAGCTGATTTTATCCGGTACACAACAGTAATTTGCTCTGCAGCTTCATGGAACTGCTACAAATAGCATTACAGTCAAAACCCAATTGTTGCTGAAATACGTTCAGTAAAATGGAAAATACAAAGAAATAAAACACAGTAATTGTCTCTCAACCCACATTATATATTGTGTTTCTAAATTATACAGTATTATATTTTCTAGGTTTTAATATAGTTTCCTATTGAGGAATTGATAACACAGGAGGCATTCTTTGACCTTTTCCCTCTGAATATCTAAATAATATACCACACAGGTTTATAAACCAAATAACTCTAACCTTTTATTAGATCCCGAGGGATAAAAGCTGTTTTAAAAAAAAACCCACCACATGTAGCAACGCATAAAAGAGCTAATGCAAAGCGCTTTTCTTGCTGTGCTATTTCTCACCTGCATCACAATAGCACAATAGCTATACAGCTACAATTGCAGTTTGTGAGTTTACACGTTATCTGGAAGACAAAAATTGGACTTCTGACCCTTGGAAATTTTGCACTGAACACCCTAATGCAATAACTGACAACACAAACCACGATCCTGCAAGCCCACCGACGCGTACTTAATGGACTCGACGCTCAGCACTGCTGTCCCTTGAAAGGCTTGACCCAAGCAGTGGACTAAATGACTTACCAAGCTTCTTTTTTTTTTCCTATCCCCCAGATATTACAGCAAGTATTTCATGGACCCGTTCCAAGTTTAGCAGGATGTTAAAAACCACACAGCCAACAGATAAGTAATTTGCGGGGAAGCTAAATCAAAAAAAAAAAAAAAAAGGCTAGGCAAATCCTTTAAAAGAGGCCTTTTGGGGATTTTGATTTGATAAAGCTTGTATCTCTACAATTAATCACAAACTAATGAAGGATTCAAGCCATCCCAGTCAGGGCTTGGGAGTGTGAAAAGATGCCATGCTGTGCATGACAAGAATCGAAGCGCCAGAACAACTCGGGGTGGGGGGAAAGCATAATATAAAGCAGTTAGAAACACTGTAAGTTAGAAACATTGGAAACCTCCAACCTACAGCAGCTTAAGCGAAGCCTTTTGTACACGGGCAGCCCCACTGATATGAATGGGGCCACTGCTGCAAACAGAAAGCTCCATGCTCCATCACTGCCAGGCCATGCATCAGACAACCCCTCAGGAGGAGCCATCGGGACTCTAAACTGATGGGAGATCAAATCCTAGAGGTCTGTAATCCCCATTTTCTGAAACAGCATAGATCCTAAAGACACAATTCTGTCTGCTCCTAAAACTTGGGAGCAGATGCTATTTCAGAAAATGGGGATTACAGACCACTGGCAAATCCAGAGCCGGTTTGAGTCTTTGGGGGTGGTTGGGGTTTGGGTTTGGATTTTTTGGGGGTACGTGATGTACATCTTAAACGTACTGGTCTGGAAAGAAGTAAAACATCCACTGTCACCAGATCGATTTGCAAGCATCGGTTTAGAACTCTATTCTGATCTCATTCGAGATCAGTTTATCACACTGGTTTGCGTAATCTAACTTGTCAAGTGGCACAAGGAATATGAATAAGTTAACACGGATTTTTGAGCTGCTTCCTCAAATGAGGCAAAGATCTCGGTGAAGCTTCCCAATACCTGGCAAAAAATTATCTGAAAAAGAAATAAAATATTATGAAGCTGTTTACCTTCTGCTTCATGTTTTTCGGTTTTTGAAAAATGGAATTGTAAGGTGAAACACTTCCTGGAGTCTTTATGACACAGCTGATATTGGTAGGATTACTTTTCTTTTTTAATTTAGTGCATTATTCCAAGTTAAATCTACGTAGGCCACGCATTGGTTGATTTTCCCCTCCTCCCTCCACCGATGAGCTGTTCCTCAGCATTTCTCCAAGGCAATACACACAGTTACAATGAATTAGAGCTTTAATTCCCACAGACATCCTCTGCTGAAATGCCGAGTAGGAATGGTCATCAATTCTCACGAGGGCAGATTTCAAACCTCTGACAGATTTTCCTCCTTGTTAGTTCAAACGGTAACAACTTGGGTTTTGTTTTGTTTTCTTTTTAAGGAGCTGTCTTCTCACATCTTAATGAGATAAAAGATTCATTCTTTACCATTTTACCCTATTTTCTTCAAGAGCTGTCAATAACAAAGTAATTATTAGCATCATTTCCTCAAAACCAAAAGCCTTGCCTTTTGCTGAGCATTTTACCTACACTTACCCACTTGCCAATCACTCAAGAGTGTCTGAAATGGTTCTACTGTTATTAATGTTTAAATAATAAAAAAAGTTTAATAAGATAGCTGAGGTTTATCAGTTAGTGCGAGATTTTATTCATCTAATACAGAGAACCTTCTGATGCAATAGTTAAAGTTTCATGGTTTATTACAAACACAAAAGTGAACAACAGTTATTCAATTTATTACCCAAAAAAAAAGGGAAAAAAAAAACCAAACAAGCTTTAACACAGTTAGGACTTTTTATCTAATGTTTATGGAAATCTAGAAGCAGCAAGTAAGCATCTTACTGGTACATGACACTGATGGACTCCAAAAGGCAGCACGCACCCCTTAAAAGCACTGACACTGCTCCAGCCCTTCTCCTCCTGCCATAAAACATTCAACATAACCACTTTTCCCAACATCTGAAAAAACGATAAATGAAAAAGACGAGTTGCCAGCAAAGTCTGAGCAGCAAAGCAGTTGTCATGAACGCTTTTCTTTTCAATGTGAGCACAGATTTTTTCCGGGATTAGTTCAGCACTGAAAAAGCTCATTTACTGTTCAGATAATTTCAGTTCCTATGAACTCTGATGCGTGAATAGATGCTCATCTGAGTAGTCTGGTTTGGCTTATATGCATAATGCCATTCATTTGACCAAAGCTACCTTTTCTACTTACAGAATGACAGATCATCCTTCTGTGGTTACGTGGCGGGGAGGGAGTTTTGCTGAAAGGTTATAGTTTACTGTAACTGTAAGAATCTTGTAAAAATACTATAATTTTTAAACTTACTAGCTATTTAAACTCTAGTTGTACATTGGCTGAGGGGAGACCTTATTGCTCTCTCCAACTCCCTGAAAGGAGGGTGTAGCCGAGGGGGGGGGTCAGTCTCTTCTCCCAAGTCACAGGTGATGGGGCAAGAGGAAACGGCCTCAAGTTGCACCAGGGGAGGTTCAGATTGGATATTAGGAAAATTTTTTACACGGAAAGGGTTATTAAGCCTTGGAATGGGCTGCCCAGGGAAGGGGTTGAGGCACCATCCCTGGAGGCGTTCAAAAGACAGGTAGACATAGTGCTTAGAGACATGGTTTAGTCATGTGGGGGTTTTTTTGTATGGTTTTCTTCTGGTTTTTTATCAAAGTTAGGTTGATAGTTGGACTAGATGATCTTAAAGGTCCCTTCCAACCTAGACGATTCTATGATTGTGTTTAAATCTCAATTCAGAATATTTTTTCAAGTATATAATTTATATTTCCTAGAAAGCATCTTAACTGTCGGCAAAGCTTATCATGACTCCCTTAAACGTCTATTTCTGGTATCCTAATACACTTCAGCTAATTTGCACATTAAATTATCAGCAAGACCTTTCTCTTTTTATTAAAAAAAAATAAATAAATAAATCACGTCTTGCATGATAATTTCATTAGCTCAAAATTCAGCTTTTGTTTTCCTTTCCCCGTTTCCCTTTATATAACACATCTAACGCAGACAGAGGGCAGGCCGCTCAGGCCAGCCACTGCGGCGTGAACTGAGGATAAATATGCTGCTTCCTTCTCCTTCCATACTCATCCAGGCTTTAGTCCTGCCTTTTGAACTACGAACTCTGTCGGGTGCTGCGTGTGGACCTACCCAGCCTACGGGGAGAGTCGCTCTGCAGAACATCCAGCGCTGACACGGGCTGCAGAAAAAACAAACTGACACCCAAATACAAGATCTTCCAATTTCTTGATTTCACTGGTGTCAGTTGGTAGGTTTTCAATAAGCCTCCTATCATACTTTTTCCCCCCCCTCCTCCTTCCCTTCCCCTCCTCATTCTGGGAGCACAGCCAATCCCCAGCACAGCAGCTGACTTTCCCCAGAACTAACTAGAAATATTCTGATAGACTCTATTTATAGACTCAAAAACTTAGGACTGGAAGCAGCCAACCGAATTTTTCCATTCCTTGCTCCCCTCCGCTATCTGTCTATCTATCTATCTGTCCTGGGCTAACCTAAATTCCAGCCAAATTCTATGTTTCTCAAGGGGGAACTATCCTCTACCCAGAGCAGGTATACCATAGGCACACACACACACCTCTCACACATCCGAAGCACCTCTGAAGATCCTTCTGAAAATTTACTGAACAGCCTAAAACAACATGAATCCTCTACTTTTATGTCATCGTGGAAAGCAATCGCGCTGACCTTCCTTCCTGTCACTACAAATCAAAGGAAAAAAAAAAAAAAAACAACAAAAAAACCAAACAGCATTTCTGTAAGAGATTCTACCACCTGCATCTCACACCTCTGCTAACTCAAGAGACCAGTCTGGACAGGCACATCTTTTCTTTGTTTACTTTGACAAAATCAACAATAAATAAGAATTAAACAGTGGAAGATACCTACTGGCTTTATTTTTATTACATTTTTTTTATATATATACGTATACACACACACATGTATATATATCCAATACTTGCAGAAGTCCAGTAAGGTTAGTCCCCATTAGTTTAGGCACAGTACAAACACACAGTAAAAGAAAAATCTGTGTCCCAAAGTAAGAATAATATTTCAGCTGACTTGTCCTTGGACACATAACTTCTTCTCTAAAATTATTTATTTACAACACTATCAGATTCTGTTGAGCATTTCATCCTTCAAATAACGTATGAAAAGTGTAAGTTTTGAAACAGAAAAACTAGCATGCTCTAGAAGCAATACCTGGCAAATCTGATTTTTACTTACCCTTACAAATGTTGCTAGGAAACCCTACTCAATATTTACTTTAAGCTTTTAAAGAAACAGCCTAATTCATACTGAGCTACTGGTGGGAGCACTGAGGACTTGGCGGAGAAGCCTCAACCTAAATTTACTCTTGACATCTCACTTTCCTAATCCACAGAACTGACGTAATATAGGAATATAATTAAGAGTTGGTGAGGTAGTTACCTTACATTTGCGGGACCTGCAGCAGCAGGGGCATTTTGGATGCTGCAGGCAGTGTAAACAAAGTAACAGACAAATAAAAAGTTCTGCACTTTTGCTGGGCTTTGTGTATACTTAAAAAATAAAAATAAAGCCACAACATTAACGCCGGCTCTTCTACAAACAGCAGATGATTTTTGAATTTCTGTCCTCCAAATAGCAGATAATTTAGCAAATTCCATCCTCCAGTCTCATGTCTAGTACGGAGGTAAACAGTACCTTAAATCTGCCCATGCGAAACATGAGACAAAGGCTGGATTGTACCAAAAACTGTAAATGGGAAACATTTGTGCATTTACTGCTGTCTTTCAAACCGATTGCATGAAACACATCTATAAAAGACAGTCAAAGCTATTTCTTGGAAATCTAACTGATGAGATGTTGAATATTCTCAATTTTTAGTCATGTCAGATAAAACTACAAGTTTCCCTAGGATCTGGTGCACTATATTAAACTTGCATCCTCTTGTGCCAACACCTGCTATGTTCCTTGCTCCTATAATCTTTCTCTTCTTTTTCATTAAATCAACTTCCCTGTTCTTCTGCATTCCTTATCTCAAGCTCATTCCTATTTAGTCCTGAATATTTCTTTCTGCTCGGCATGAAAACTGCATTCATTTCTATAGGCTTACTGATTTAAGTCATGCCAGTATCAATACCACCTCTGAGACTGGGGCACACCACGTGATGGAAAAAAGCCAATATATATCCCAACGAGCAGTAACTCTTCCTATGGAGTTAGACCCAGAGTAAGCTCAAAGCCTCAGGGACCTTGAGGAGAATTTGGAAAGAACAATAAAGGTCACTGCTGCTGGCACTGGCGTAGGGAAGTCCCCAGGAACATCTACTGACCCCCACCACTGCTATCACCCAAAAGCACGGCTGGAGCCGCCACCATCTCACACCTCAAATCACGTAGGCTTTGAACATGAGCTTGGCAGATGGAGGATCCGGCTTCTATGCTGCACCAGAGTCAGCTTCATGGACCTTGCCATAACCTTAAGTAAGACTTTCTTTTAATAAGCACAATATCGGGTGTTTGTGCTGAAGCAAGCAGAACCTGAAGTATCTTGAGATCATGGAAGGAGCTAACACAGGTGGAAGGACACAGAACAACGGTGGAGGACATGGGGTATCTTGTTCACCATAGTATGGAGGGTATGAAAGTAAGAAGAACATAAGTTCCTCTTAGGAAGTTAGTGAACAAGCTCAGAACTCATCTGGGTCCTGGTATTACAGTGCTGATTCAACAGAAATTACGATAGGTTTATAGCTCTTTTTTTTTCCGGTATCTATCTTATAAGTAGACTTAATGGCTGTAAGTCATTTACAAGCCACTAATACATCACCTATTCAACTCAGCCTCATATTAAAATTAATTTATCAGTCATCTGCAATAACAATTAGCTGCAAATCAATAGGTTTACTTTAGAAAAAACATATTGATCCACAAAGTAGGTTTTTTCCTGAAATGACAATTCCAAGTTGTTAAATTAGTTTGCTTAAGTTACAGCTGCTTGTAAATACTTAACACAGCTGCCTGTAATCAAAACAATTCTGTTTTCCTTTATAGATCAGTATTATAATAGATACGAGAATATCTGCAAACCACATCTAGATCTTTCAAGTAGTTGAAAAGAAGTGAAATTCACTAAAGAAAAAAACCAACCAGGATACGGCCTATTTGTCACTTCAGTTTCATTTCCTACTTCCAGGATGTAATTCAGTTGTTTTTTTAAGATTTCTAGATTGCTGTAAAGGAAGAGTAAGTAGGTGCTCTGCTCATTCTGGACACAATTTATAAGCGAATACGCCTGTGTGAAAACAGCGCCTCCAATTTTTCTGTGGAAAAATTTCCTCTGCCCGTAACCCTGAATCTTTTTTTTTTTTTTTTCAATTACAGATGCTTGAGTTAACAGGTAGAAAAGCAATTAGCACGTAGGCAGAATTTACATTACAGGCAGTGTGGTGCAATAGAAGGAGATCCATGGAGAGGACCGGTTGGTCCTGAGGATCCACCTTGTAGGTGTTGCTTCAGGCCAGCTCCAATGGGGCTGGAGTGCCCTGGGCGGTTCCTGGAGCACTTTTTTCATAGAATCATTCAGGTTGGAAAAGACCCTTGGGATCATCGAGTCCAACCATCAACCCTCCTCTACAAAGTTCTCCCCTACAGCATCTCCCCCAACACCACATCTAAGGAACTCTTAAAGACATTCAGGGATGGTGACTCAACCACCTCCCTGGGCAGCCTATTCCAGGGTCTTTCATTCACTGCTGGCAAAGAACCATCTGGTTTTTTCACTCCTCGGCTGCCGGGTGATGCCAACAGCGGCACAGAAGATGGTGGCAACTGGAAGATTCACTTCCAAAAGCGCACTTGCGATCCGAACAAAAACGCTAACACAAGCTCAGCGAGTTCGTTAGTAGCCTTCTGCACAAAGTTAACTCTTGTTTACGTCACAAAAGAAAGGCAGGACAATTTGCAGACCCACAATGGCTGCAGTTTTGGTCCCAGGAAAAAAAAAAAAAAAAAGTCAGCAACTCAACTCTTTTCACTTCTATTTCTATGTAAATTGTTGCCTCTTTTTTTTTAATTTTTAAACTAACACATCCATCCAAAACACTCATCCTCCTTGCTTCTTCCACCAAATGGGTTTAATGTGAAGCGAGCAACAGTCCTTTATCTCATTATCTGCATGTGCAGTTTGAAAGTTGTCATTACCGCACATTTAATCAGTCAAAATTGTCAATGCCTCGTCTCCCTTTTAGCGTCAAGTCTTCAAAACCGTAAACCCCACGCAGTCTCGAAGCATCAGAAAGGTTAGTTGGGAAACAAGCGCGAATCAAGCGCATTGTTTCGCTGCGACATTATCTTATGTCATTAGTTGGCAGCAGCCATAAAGCTCTGGACCACTTCCAATATTTACTTCCATACGCTGAGTCGGAGCTGACACGTCTAACCCCACCACCCCCCATCACCACCACCACCAACTTTGTTCATCTTCCAGCGAGTTTACAGGGATTCGGGTTGAAATAAGGATTTAAAAAAAAAAAAAACTAATCTAATCCATTGGAGTTACTCTGTTTTGCCACCCTGTACCTGAAGAAAGAGGATGGAAAAGCCGCGCAGGGTTCACGGAGCCGATTTTGCAGCAGCAGGGCAGCCTGTGACAAAGGTCCAGCGCAGAATTTTGACAAGCCAGTCACGTTCTGTAACTTTTTCTAATCCTCAAGGAATGTTTTATTGGCCAATGTTTACTTTTAATTATTAACTTAAGAAAGCCTTAGTGCTCAAAACAAATTTTAAACGAGAAGAGCGAAAACAAAACATGGTGCACCCTAAACCCAAGCCAACAGCTGCGGGGCAACCTCCAAGAAAGGGGGGAAGAGGACCTTCGCCCACAGCATCTCCCCAAGGGCATCCTGTCCTCTCCCTGCTGGGCTCCTCAAGGTGCCCGGAAGGCAGCAGGAGCCTCCCAACGCACACAGCTTCACAGGGCAGGTTTCTACTCCAAACCTACGGACATGGACATGCATGTAACACAGACTTTTGCCTAACTCTGGGACAAGAGTTATCCTGCCCCTCTGCTCTGCCCCCAGAGGCCCCATCTGGAGCACTGGGTCCAGTTCTGGGCTCCCCAGTTC
>JAHREE010149448.1:0-10956 GCA_033628505.1 Tringa tobata | reverse complement strand
GGGGGAGACAGCACTGGGGCCACCCCTTTAAGACAGTGAAGCTGGAGGTGGGTCTCCTCTTGTGAGAGTGACTGGGGGGAACAAGGACAGCTGGAGCAGAGATTTCCTGAGTTCCAGTTGAAATTGGAAAAGCTGGGAAGCCCAGTGTGGGGAGCTCTCTGTTACGTTCGTTAACTGAGAGGAATTAATGAAGGTGCTACCTGTGCTGTGCAGTGACACAGCTGAATGGCTGCATTTGAGGACATCCCAAAACAAAAGGCAGGGGATGGTGCTTTATGGCCTGGGCCAGGTTGGTAATTTAGGCTGGCTTTAGTTGGAGCGTGCTTGTGTTGGTCAGCTAGGTCTGGGACCTGTTCTGATGTGTTTTCCTTTTAAAATCTACTTAACAAGTGACTCATCCCTTTCTACTTTTCTTTTAAGCGTGAAGCCTTTCTTAATTTGGGACTGAGCTGCTCGGTTCCATTGCCTGCTTTCTTCCTGGTGACATTTTTATTCTAAAAATTTATTTTTTTTTAATTTTTTTTTAATTTTTTTATTCTAAAAATGTGAGTTTTTCTTTCTGGTCATGGCAGGGCAGGGTATGTGAGCACCTTTCCAGTCCAGGCAATATTGATTGATATTACTTGGGTATAAAGATCTGAGCTGACCTGAACACAGCAAATGTCTTTTTGAAATGGAAATGATTGCTTCATCCTGAGTAAATGTGTGTGTTCTTCAGGGCCAAACTTCAGAGCTTTTTGTAGTATTAATGAAGGGCCTGTTGATTTGGCTTCGCTGAGCAAGCTGCTGATCGGCCTGTGAAGCTGAGTCCTGCTGCATAAATCAACAGATCTTATTATTTTGATACTAAAACATGGCATCAGGTAGAGGCCTGGTGATAAGACCTGGTCCTCCATCTTTATATGTTGAAAGCAGATGTATAGGTAGCAGTGTTGTGAGCACCTGATGTACCAAGTGCAACTGGTGGCTTGCTCTGAGGCTTTGCTGCCATTTCTTTCAGCAGGGATTAATTCCATTTTTTTTTTTTAAAATGCAGTTACCCAGGACTGAAAGCCATGGCAACATCCTTGCTAGGCTAAAGCAGTGCTGCCGTTCTGAGGGTAAATTTCCTGCAGTGGATGTCTCTTCTTGTCCTCTCCCCCCACACAGGGGTTAACTCAGTTTGCAAGTCTTTGTTGCTGTAAATAAAAGTACTTCCAATAATATGGAAATGTTGATAGTCAGTGGGAGCTTTGCTGGGGTCAGGATTTCACACCTGAATGTGACTGAATGTCCAGAGGCCTGTACTTTTCTAATTGAAGTATTATATTAATGGAGGGCAACTGTGCCTGGCACTGGAGGTACCTAATAATGCTTGGAGGAGGTATTGATGGCAAATATTTATTTAATTTATTTGCTGGGATGGTGTTGAAGAAGCTGGGTGCATCACGGTTCTGTAATGCCTGGGGAATAATGGCATTCCTTGGGAGCCTGATGCTCTGAGCTGCTCCGTGCTTTGGCTGCTGCAAAGTGGGGATAGAAGAACATGTGAAGTAGTGACTTTAACCAAAAGATTGTAAAACTGCACTTGGGCTTTAAAAAACCCACAACCAACCAACGGAAAAAAAAAAAAACAAACAAAAACAGGGGGGAGGAATTAATCATGTTTACATCTGTCTGTACCTGCTTACTTTTGTCCTATAAACTAGTTTAAAAGCTCATACTGTTGTGTTTCCTGCTGAGCCACCTTACCTGAAGTGCTCTCCAGAGGGAGGATCTCTTGGGAGGAGTGTATGTTACTTAGCAGCTATCAAGACCCAAGTCACACCTTTGGCTTTTTAAGGCTGGATGCTTCCACACGTTAAAAACAGCCTTAAGATCTTTTTCTTCACTAGGAAAAAAAAATCACACTGAATTTACCTAGTCCTTTGCAATGTAGACAAATGGCTGTGTCTTTAGGTGGTGGTGGCTGTTGTGTGCAGTGGGAGGAGGGGTCTGGCTGTAGGGAGGAGGTATTTGCATTTATGAAAATCAGCACCTTCCCAGTGTGTGTGTGTGTGATGGAGAGAACAGATCTAACACTTGATCTGGGAACATCTATTTTCAGATCCCATACGTGCTGTTGGTGGTTTGGGCTCCAGTCGAAGCTCATCAGTGACATGTATTGCTGTCTCCTGAAAATGAGAAACATCTAAATACATGTATCTTTTTTTCCTCTTCTAGGTTCTCGTTGGAGTTGATATCCTAGTAGACTTCAGCTATGCAGACGATCAAGTGTGTAGTTGTGGGTGATGGTGCTGTTGGTAAAACCTGCCTCTTAATTTCTTACACAACAAATAAATTCCCATCGGAATATGTACCAACGGTAAGTGTGAGAGTGGCTCCAGTTGTTGTTTTTTGGGCATGATGGGGTCGGGCAGTGTGGGTTTCCTTCCTAACTAACCTTTGTGACCCACACGCCTTAATACTGGGCCTTACAGCCCGCTTTCCTGTCGGAGACTAATTAGTACATCGTGGAAAAGTACTGATGGGTGTGTTTGGGGCACTGCTGGTACCCGGTAGTGCTGGGGGGCCTTTCCTGTATCTGGTCAGTTCCTGCTGCTTTGTGGGGTCTGAGCTTCTCTGTTGATGGTCACCAGCAGAATTCTGTACCCAAGACTATTAGCAGTTGTTAGTACTGCTAAGTGGAGAGCAAGGAGCAGGAACATCTGTTTTCCCACTCTCTAGTTCTTAACACACCTTCCTTTTTAGGGAAAGTAGTATTTTATGTTGCTGGAATAGTTGGTGACTACACTTAGTGTTTTCTACTGCTCGTTTCTGCTTTCTGAAAGGTCCAGAGGTCCTGCAGAGAGCTGTGGAGCCTGGCTGGGTATTTCTCACGTGCTCAGCTGAAGTCATGTTTGGATCTAGACTGCCCACTCTTGTTCATTTTTACTTCCAAACACTTGCCATCTTTGTGTGTGGGCCTTGACTGTTTCGAAGTAACCTTTTGGAGTCTTAACAGGCTCAGTTTGCTGAGATACTGAATCCCTTGGCTTATCTAAAGATCAAGTTGGGAGCAGTTTGCTGACTGCCTGCAGGGCACACGAGCATTATCTTTGTAATAGAAAAGTGCTTTTCTTGTTAATATTGCACATGAAGATCTGTGAGCTGACACTGAGGTGGTTTGGGTTTTTAGTTGAGGTTACCACAAAGGACTTTGACATCTGGATGCTCTTTTTACCAATTTTCTCTGTTATGGACCTGAAAAGGCCATCTTCTACGCGTACCCAAACTGAAGAGTTTATCCAGATACCCCAAACAAATTTGGGTCTGGAAATTGTGGACACCTGCATTGTGAAGAGGTTGAATGTCTGTTGGTGGAAGGGTCAATGATCTTTTCTGCTATATGAAGCAACTCAAAAGAAGAGCTATCTTCTCTGAGATGCAGGGTAGCTCCTGCCTGATGGCTCTTTCAGAATAGCTACTTCTTTATAAAAATGTCCTCTCTTTGTGGACAGGAAGTTGCAGTGAACGTCATTGCCTCTTTGAGGTATTGGTTTTGTATCCTGGCCAAAGATCTTCGAATTCCCAAGTTTGAGGTTTGTTAAGAATAGGGCAGAATTCCACAGAACGAAAATGTTTGTGTTTAGTTATAGATCTGGAACTCAAGAAGGGGCTTCCAAACCCGAGAGGATTCAGGTTGGACGCAGTGACCACTGTTAGGAACCTGAGGTTGTGCTGTAGGCAGAGAGACCTAAGTTCATCTCATGGAGCTCCTCTCATTATGGACTGGGAGGGAAGAAGTAGTGTTTGAGACGGTGTTTTGCCATTCTCAGGTTTTTGAGAGCGGTGTTAAATATCCTGCTGTGAAGCTTCTGGGGCAGCCACATCCTGTGCTGCATCTGTGGAACTCTGCTTGCCCTATCTAAGCTATTCTTTATGGTCAAGACCAAATGAGAGAGGTCAGGGAGTTCAGGCAGGGAGCGTTTCTTTACTTACCCCTAGTGAAGTGACCCTTAATTATGTTGAAAAATGTTATAATCTTAAGATGGGTATTTTGAAAGCTTGCTAGTTTGTCTGCTGTCCTCCAGATGGTAGCACTGTCTACAAATCCCTGTGAACAGGCGATGTGGAACAGCTCCTCAAAAGAACAAAAGTCACTTCCCAGCGAAGTGTGCTGAGGCTTATTTATCGAGCCTTTTAAAACTCTCCTGTGTTTCTGGAATAGTGTTTACCACTGAACCTCATGGCTTGAGGAACTTGCTGTTCTGGGGATATCACAGGCCTATTCCTAGTTCTGTGGGTGGCCTGGAGGGATGTTTCATACTCTGGAAACTGGTGCATAACTCTGATATTCCAGCTAATGTTCTAGTAATAAACGGGCAAAGAAATAGAACAGATAACAGTGTTCCCAAAACGAAAGCAACCTGTCTGTGAGCTGACAAGCTTTAATGCTCTCAGAATGTTTGTGGCTGAATTAGGACCCTCAAGTAAAGTGGGTAGGACTCAAGCTGCTTAGTAAAAATGTTTAAGCAGGAGGAAAACCCTGGAGATTTTTTTTTTTTAAATATTTTTGAGAACCTGGTAAGTACTGGTGGTAGCTCCAGGCCAGTGCAGGGACAAACACCAGGATTGATGGTTGGACTAGCTCATCTTAAAGGTCCCTTCCAACCTAGACAATTCTATGATTCCACCTGCAGCAGCTGTGGCATCACAGCAGGATACTTAACAGCACTCTCAAAAACTTCAGAGTGGTAAAACTCGTTTTCAAATGTTCCTCCTTTCCTGCTGGTCCATAACAAGGGGATCATGCTGGTACTGCAGCTCGTTTGTCACCTGCATGTGTTTGATGTCACTGCCATTCTCAAAAGCAGTGAGGGGCACGTCTGTGGAAAGGTAGTGGCAGATTAGGGGTTCGTACCACCTGCTATAATGGGTGTGTGGCACTGGCAGGAATTAAAACTTCTTGTTGGGTTAATTGTTGCTGTAGTTCTTAGCCTGTTTGACACAACTGAGAATGGAATTCTTTGGGGGTTATGTTATGAGACTGGAGTTGCCAGGTTTGCCTGAAAGCCAGCCGTGTTACTCTGACCTCCTTAGAGCTGAACCCCAGACTTTTTCAATAACGACTGTGCCTTAAAAAAAAAAAATCAATTAAAAAAATCCCATTTTGCAGAGAGGGAGCTTAAACCCACAAAAAAAAAAAAGTGGGGGGGGAAAGGCTTGCTAATCCCCCTAAGGTGCAGCCACGAGTAGTATTATCATCTTGCTGATCCCTGGGCAAAAATGAGGGGATGTCTTTGGGGGATTAAGCTGCAAACCATCCTCAGACATCTGGAAGAGCAAATACTATGGCCTTCAGCGCAGAACATTGCTGTGTCCTGTCCTGTACCTCACCATAGAAGAGTTCTCATCCTGACTGGTCCTCTGGAGTCTTGAAGCTGTGGTGGATTGAACGTGCCCTGGGAAATGCCTTCCACCTTCCTCCAGCCTGAAGGTCTTCTTTGTAGGTGGACACTTTCTGGGGTGTTCAATAAAGCCATCACAGTGCAGTGTGTGAAGGATTGGGCTGCAGGTAATGGAGATGAGTGGCAAAATCTCTTGCAGTATTTTAAAATCCTGAATGCTAATCCAAAACAGCGTGGGAGTTGTCTTCTTCTAGCTGATGTTCCTGGGGCTATGCAGCATGCTGTGGTGTAGCTGCTGTCTTGGTCGCTGCCAGTTGTGAAAAGTGGAAAAAATTAGTGTGGTGTCAGGTATGGCTTTAACCAGGGCGGTCGGATGGGAAGGAGAAGAATGGGAACTCTTGGAGGTTCTGCTTTGAAGTGCTGTCTTGCTGGTATTATATCAGTTTTTAGTGGGATTTTCTCAATGACCTAAGCTCTTCCTAAAGCCCCACTGGTAGATGCAGCTTCCTCCATGTCCCTCCCTCCCCACTTCCAGGAAGAGCTTGTGAGATGGCTGCTGGCCTCTTCAGTGGTGTTTTCTTCAGCTGTGGGAGCTGCTCAGGCTTCAGTTTTGTGTTGAAGCAGAGCTTCTCTGTTCGTATTCCACATCTGGACTGTCTCTGAGTGACCTGCAGCCCCGAGTGCAGGGACAGGCGCTTGAGGTTTTTGGTGGGAAGGATTTTTTGCCAAAGGTGCTTCCTGAAGTACTCTCTATTGTGGTTCTGGAGATGAAGAGGTCAGTGAAATTATATGGTCTGAGGTCACTATTCTTATTCCTAGTGCTGAGCATGTAGGTGTTGAAGGAGGAGGCTTTGGGAAGGTCCTCATGCTCATCCATGTTGGAAACAAGTTACTGGGAAAGACTTTTTGGTCGTGCTGGATATTCCATTTAGATGGAGAGTGGATTTGACATGGACAGATTTTGATGCACTATGTCACTTCCTCCAAAGATGGAGGATAAAGTCTTGTTGAAGACAGGACTCTACTGAAGTCTGTAGATGGTCAGACAGGCAAACTCCAGACCTCTCTGTCCTGTGAGCAGCAGCCCTGGAGCTCCATGCCCTGAAGGGCCAGGCTAAAGTTCCTCAGTGGTGTCTTTATGGGGACGTGTTACTGTGTCAGGCTGAGAGTGCAAGTTGGGATTTCTGTGGCTGTGTGGGAAACCTCTGGAGTTATGGAGTGGTTGCAGGTGTTTTTCCCTGCTGTGTGCAGTGGTGTTCCCAGTGTGTCTGTGCCTGAGATACCTCGTGGAGACAGCTCTGGTGTCCTTGTTCCACATGGAATTGTCCCATTAACAGCTGTAAGGGGAACAGTGCTGTCAGCCTGATGGCTTCTCTGATTCTGGGCAGATGGCTCTGGTACCATTCAGTGGTGCTCTGGTGAGTAGGACATGGTTTGAAAGATGCCTTATTCACATCCTCTTAACTGTGCTTTTTTTCCTTCTTTCTCACCAGGTTTTTGATAACTATGCTGTAACGGTGATGATCGGAGGAGAGCCTTACACCCTAGGCCTCTTTGATACTGCAGGTGGGAAATCAAGTGCTTGTGTCATCATAACTGCCCAAAATTTAGTTGAAATTATATTAAACTCGAAGACATACAGTTGGTTCTTTTTTTTTTTCATGAAAGAGAAAAATCTGTCTTGATTCTGCTTTCCTGACCTTTGAGTTTATTTAAATTAAGTTTATTTAAAAATAAAACACCCCAAAACCAAAACAGGAAAACCTTCCACTTCCTGTAGAGCTGTTCTATTTTGTGACACCAAATGACAAGTTTCAAATTATCACCTCTATTCTAGAGGATACCTGAAAGATAAGGGATTTTTATGTGTTTAAATGAAATTAAAGGAGAAGACTGTGTTGAATAAAATCTGTGGATTCTATGCAGTTTTTATTTAGTAAATAGCCTATTTTTTGGTGAAATCTCAAGACAGAATGACTAACGTTAAAACACCTTAGATGTGCACGTGGCACGTGTCTGTGTTCATAACATGGATGGAGTCAGGATGTTGTGTGGAATTTTGTAAACCCCTCTCACTGTGGGCTTTTTTTAAAATGAAAAATAAATCTGCAGGCTTCTTTGTTTGTGGTTATTAGACCGTGTCTCAGTTTCTGGCTGCAGAAATATGCAGCCATTAAACAGCTACACACGCTGCTTTGCACACGTAGAAATTAGGCAAGAAAGGGTAGAAACTGGTTGAACTGCTAGTTACCCAGTCCCCAGCTGGTAATGATACCAAAGTGGTATGGCAGCATTGGGTATTGTACCCTCTCCTTCCAGAGAGCTTAGTTGATGAGCTGTTACCTAAATTGTCTTGATAGAACTTTAATCTGACTGTTTCCAGATGGATTCTTAACAGATGCATCATTAGTATCTTGATTAATGAAATGCTCTTATGCTTCCAGTTAAACATATAGCTTCAATTCTTCATGTTCTTCACCTAAATGTGATTTGTGTGTTAGTGATTGCAGACTCCCTGGTTTCATGGGTAAGGAGTAGGCAGAGAAGAGGCTCCTCCTTCACAGCTGTGTGGGGACTGGTGTTACTGGGTGTCAGCCACAGCATCCTGGTCCCTGCAGGGACGAGAGCCCCGTGGGGACCTTCTCTGCCCAAATCCCTGTTCTGTCTGTCAGCACGAGGGCAGGGGTCCAGCTGGGAATTCTCAAAACTTAGCAAGTGCCTTTAGTGCGTGGAGGTGACTTCATGTACTTGTGTGTGCAGAGGCTTTCCTTTCGGAGCTGGGCTGCTGCAGCTTTTGTTCTTTAGGGATCACCTGCTTTTTGCATTTAGGAATGCACTTCTGCATTTAGCTGGCTACTATTTAAGCAGCCAGCACAAGTTACAGACCAGTGGATAAACCCCCTATTGCTAACTGTCAAAAAATAAAAAAAAGTCTTTATTTTGACCTTAGACTACTCTACAAAGCTTTGTTTTATAGTATGTTACAGTCACAGCAAGGTATTTTGGTCAGGGCTGAGCTCCTCTGTGTCCAGCCAAGAGGCAGCTGTAACAAACTGTTTAGACCCCTGTCTCCAAAGCGTAGATCTTCTTCTAGTGAGACATCCAGGATGTTGAGTCATCACCTTCAAGATCCCCAAACTCTTTGTCCTGTGTGATGGGTGGGAGAGCATCAGGTGCATTTCTGATGTGGTTGTCAGCAAGTGCAGCAGCTCCTCTAGTGCCACGCTCCATTTCCAAAAATTGAGTGTTACTGGGGCAGGAGGAAGTTTGGGAATGAGCTCGGGCAGTGGGGCTGGTGGGTCAGTGCTGGTGGTGCCTGCAGGGACTGACTGCCCGTTCTCTTGTGGGCAGAGGAGCCCAGTGGCCTCTGAAGCACAGCCTGGGCCAGAAATTTGCTGTGTTTTTAGGGGAATGCTTTTGAGTGGCCTCAACACACTCATCTCTACCAGCATCCTCTTCCTCTTTGGAGGATACTTCACTCACGTTTGTGTAGGTCAGAACAGTCTAGTGAACAAAACTACTTCCCTTCCCCATCCCCCAGGGTTTTTGAAGGATAATGAAATTTGATGGCATTATATTTGCAACGAATGGACTAGGTGTAGAAGATCTCATCTAGAACCAGATCTGTGTTCCTCTACTTTTTGTTACAATTGAGGAAAGTGCTATTTACACAGGCTGAGGGTGTTTGATCTAAACATTTATTAGCGCATGCTCCTATCAGAATTCCCAGCTCTCCTGTGACTTCAGGCAGCTTGTTGTTACACAGCAACTGAATGAATTCTGTATTTGAAAACTAGGATCTTCAAATGTTTGGGTTCAGGGCATGTGTATTTGCTTAGGAGTTAGGATTAATCACACTAATGCCATTGTGCTGGAACATGCATTCTGAGTACCTGTAAAGGGCAGTGTTTCATTGTCTGGGTCTAACTCTGTGTTAATTTTCTCCTCTCTTAGGTCAGGAAGACTATGATAGATTACGACCCCTCAGCTATCCACAGACAGATGTATTTCTGGTCTGTTTTTCAGTGGTGTCTCCTTCTTCATTTGAAAATGTGAAAGAAAAGGTTGGTCGAACTCTAAATCTAAAAATGGAGCTGCTGCAGTGATTTTTGGAAATAGTCAGGAGTTCTCTTAAGTGGTTAGTAACAAATATTCTGTTTTTTCTGTCTTCAGTGGGTACCTGAAATTACTCACCACTGTCCAAAGACTCCTTTCCTGCTTGTTGGGACCCAGATTGATCTAAGAGATGATCCCTCAACAATTGAGAAACTTGCCAAGAACAAGCAGAAGCCCATAACTCCAGAGACAGCTGAAAAACTGGCCCGAGACCTGAAGGCTGTCAAATACGTGGAATGCTCTGCACTTACGCAGGTGAGAGTTGGTCTTTGACTGGTTTTGTGTGCTTATATTCCATACTTTTTTTTCAGTTATGGGGAAAACCAGCTCCATATGGATGTGAAAAGGTCTAAGTTCTCTTTCTGCTGTTGACACAGTGGCTTTTCTCTTCGTCCTGTGGTTCTGGAGTGCAAGGAGCTGGCAGTGGTACAAAGCAAAGCAACCTGTGAAGGTTAAGTGTAGTGTAGGGGCGATGGAGGAGGATGTTCTTGCTGTGTTTGCTTTTGTGCTGGAGGAAGACAGCTAGCAAAAACCTAAATAGGGGCAGTAAATGGGTTAGGACACAGAATGCAGCTCCCTACTGGAGAGAGCAAGCAATGAAAAAACCCAAAATACCTCTTGAAGAAGTCAGTTCTGGCACTTGTAAGACTAGAAGCCTTCGAAGTCGAGAGCTGCTTCCTCTTCCTGTGCGGTCAGTGGTGAGCTGTTTCCTGTGTCCGCCTCGGTGGAAGTTCCAGTGAAAGAGAAAATAACAACGAAATAGTTCTTAAGACATAAACACAGAGACGTTGTGTGAATTTAACTTGTGAAGATGAGTCTAAAGCCAACTGAAACAGCTGATCTGAGGCCAGGAAACCTGGTTATCCTTCCCCTTTAGGTTTGGAACACCAGGGTGGGGTGGGTGGGAGTCTGATGCCTTCACTGTGGATGCCCTGGGAACGTAATTTTGCTGTGCCTACCCTAACAGAATTGACTACAACTCTTTTAACAATTTCCTTAATGCTACTTTGTACAGAATTTGTCTCTACCTGATGTGCATGAACTCGGGGCACACAGTACCAAGCCCCTCGCTCTTTCCAGTCCCGGTGTGCGTTCATCTCTATCTTGAGCACAAAGCTTTCCTGCTGAACTTCATGAAGGCTGAAGTTCTGCTTACCTTGCACCTTTTACCTGGATTGCATGTTGATTCTTCCATTTGGGAACAAAGCTTTGCCTGAGCATTTGCTGAGGAGGAAGAGGCTTTTGAACTTGTGCCGGTCGCTGGTGCTGGAGGTGGTGTGGCTTAGCACCCTCAGTTCCACCTGGGAATCCCTTATCCAGAGGAGCTCTTGGCTGTGCTTCCTCACTGCCCGTGTGCCAGCTGAAGGTCATTTGTGCTTGAGCCAATTCTCTTAGATCAGTGCAGTCCCTAAATTCCATTTCAGATGGTTTCTGGCACATCTGAATTCTGCTGCCAACTAGAACCTGCTAC
>JAHREE010149445.1:0-10873 GCA_033628505.1 Tringa tobata | reverse complement strand
TTCAGAGCAGAGGGGAACTGTGGTTTAGAATTAAATAAGGAAAGAATTTCCTACCTTGCTGTATGTACTTCACACTTTACCAGAGAGCACCCCATATACTTTAAAAGCAATAGGTTCTTCAAAGGACTCTCCTTCCCTGGTCATTTGAATTTCCATTGCTGCAGTCAATGTGCTCCATCCTTCTGCCTATGGGAGAGCAAAAGGACAGCGAGGAGGGGAGGCTGCTGGAATCTCTCCTCTTTCCTGACTGCTTCTTGCAAATGTGGTGTTGGACCTTGTCAGTGGGGAGGAGGATAGTTCTGGGAGCTACAGCAACCCATCAGGAAATCCTGTCAGAAATTTTCCACCAAAACTCGTCAAGTTTCCCCACCAGCGTGTAGGAGGGTCTGGCAGACAGGTAAGAAAGACAATTCCCAGCTCAAAGGTCATAATACTGGCAAATAGGGATTTTGAAGTTAATCAGAGCATCTTGGTTTATGACCCAACTATGGACTTCAAATGCATGCAAAAAAAAAAAAAATTCATAAAAACCTCCCTTTGTTGCTGGCAGTGGTTCCTCAACTGCTTTAGAAATGTCTCTGCTCCACAGAATTATCTTCTGTATCTTGCAATAGACTTTTGTCTTATCAGCTTGCCTTACATGGTGTGCAAGCAGGAGAGCCACATCCTCAGGAAAGAGCTATTATTTTTGCCCTTCTAAGGACATGGGGGCAATTTAAGTGCATTGTTGTGTCTTGTGGCTGAGCACTCAAAGCAATTAGGTGCTTAATTAGGAGCTTAACTTTCATTGAAAAGTAACACTTGTGTGTGTGTTGTACACTGCCTGTCTTCATAAGGTGGTTTCACTTATTTTATCAACCTGAGCTCCTTGGACAATTGTTGGTTGTGTCTGGCAGTGTGAAGTGTGTTATATGCAACACAATTAAGTTTTAAATTTTGACTGAGCTTTCTGCTCTGTAAACCCATTTGGGCAGCAGGAAGTACAGTTTAATCTCAGTTTGTGCTCACTGTGTGCCATAAACTGATCAGACATGTTTGACCATCCAACATTCAGAAAACACCACTGCAAATGAAAGGAATTTTGTGTAACTCTGCAAGGTAGTTAATTTAAAAGCCAAGCCACCAAATTCTCAGCTCTTCCCCTATGTCTGCATACTTCTCTGTGATGCTGAGCTGTGGATGATGTTAGAAGAGAAACCACTTCAGAATGACCATTAATTGCCAAAGAAGAGCAGAGACATGAGCTGCTTCCAAATTTTGTGTGTCCTTTTTTCACAGCTAAAATTTTGTGCACGATCTCCTTGCCTTCTCCAGGAGTATTATAGAAATCTCTTGGACTGACCAGTAGTTGAAGATCATCCTGTAGAGCCAAAAGTTGGGATGGTGACAGCCTTGACTGGTACAGGTTTATTGGACTAGCCCTATAACAATACTCTGAAAATTCCTTTCAACAAGAACAACATTTCGTGGTCTAGATTATATTGCTGACAGAATATTCTGGGCTTTTGGTCAGTTGGGAAATAATTAAGATTTTTTTTTTTAAAGGTGTTTTTTTTGTATTGGTTGCTCACAAATGAAATGCAGATGCAAGACTGCTCGAGCTATAAATCTGGCCTCAATCATTCCTAACATTTCAACATCATACTGTGCAAAACGGCCTCCACTTAAGTCATTTCCAAATGACTGAACTGCACATTTTTCTTCTGTTATTGTCATCAGCCTCACCAGATGTCATAATCAAGGAAGAGACACTAATGGGAAGCTTCTGGTAAATTTGGCATGTCTCAGTCACTTCCATGTGAATACCTGGAGAACAGACTGTGCATCTACGACTGCCAGCGTGGATCAGAAACAAAACTATGAACAAGAGCGTGGATGTTAGCTGCTCTTTCAAACTACTCGGTATAATCCGAATAACTAGCCCTGGCAGTGTACAGAAAGGCAACAACCTGCCTCCTGAAACAAGGTGAACCTTTCCAGTCCTGTGATTCCACACTTGTGCCCTACAATTAGAGCTGGAGGCACCGTTGTCCTTTGCACCAAACTGAGCAGCGACTATTTTACAACCCAACCTCAGTTATTTTAAGATATTATTCATACATCTCGGGTACAGCATCGCCTGAGATAAATATCTGGCTGCTCCAGTAGATCTCTTTTCTTTTAAGATGATATATATCAAGACAGCAGAGAACCATCCTTTTAGGTTGTTCTGTTGCTGTAATTGGGGCAGTCAGTGGCTGTGTCTTTCCATCATTAACTCTTTCTTCTTCTGCAGAGCAGGCATTTTCCAGATTCGCATGGTTCAACACATGTGTTTACATATTTCCTCATCCAGACAGATTTTTCTCACTGATTGAGTCTGAGAAAATGAAGAAGAAAGTGTGTGCAACATATTTCTGTTGATGTGTATTTTCATCCAGCTGCTCTTGTCACAGAGGTGATGTCTGAGAAAATTTTGGGCATGAACTGTGACCTTCAGCAAACAGCGGCCCATCCCCACCATGCCGAGCTGAACATTCTCAGATGAAGGATTGTCCTCAGCCTCCCTCCAACGTGCAAGTTCCCTTTCCATGGATCGTCATGGAACAAGCCAAGATCCAGGTCCCAACACCCAAATACCTTGGACAAAAATATAACTCTGGGGCCCCTTGTGGCTGCCCTTTATGATTGTAGGGAGAAGTGGTCGTAAAGCTGAAAGCTGTTTGCAAACAGTTTGTTGCATCCAAAGCTCGGTTCCCATCTGGTCCCTTTTGTGCAGCTTTCCCTTTTTTGCTGTTTTGCGAGTTCTTGCACGTGGGAGGATTTACATTGTTGATGGGGAGCGATTTTTGAGCCTGTGGCCAACACGCGTTTCGCCAAGAAATAATTTTATTTTGCTGTTTAACTTTGAAACAAAGGTGATGCATTAAAGTCAAGCAAGGCCATGCAGTGACCAGAAATCACGCCGTATGCCCCAAAGGATCAGGGACAAAGCTGAAGCAGTAAATTACCTGCGATGGATAGACGTGGGTTAAGAGCAGTTTGGGAATCACCTGGTGCTCTGGTCCCTTGGGAAAAGTTATGTTTGGCTCCATTAAATGGAAAGAGGGATAAATCCCCACAATCTACCGAGAGGTAATATGTTAACAGAGGGGTTGGGGAAAAAAATGAGTTGAAAAATTGTCCACTAGTTCTAATTATTTAACTCCTTGGGTATGGATACTCCAGTAGTGGAGAGGGTGATGGGACATGTGTGCTAGAGAAGCCTGGATTGGATCCAGACCTCTAGGATGATTTTCTGTGACAGTTTGGTTAATTATAAGAACCACATGAAAAAAAAAAAAAAAGGCACGTAAACTTCATCCTGTTCTGTTTTAAAACTTTCCCCAGAGCCTAAGTCCTTCTTGAGAGGTTACCCTCTGATATGTAACACATCCCGTGTTGTTTTACTCAGCTCTGACTCTGTAATAAGTGTTTGAAATTTACAGCTCCGGTTAGTCATAGACTTGAGAAGTGTTTATTTTTTCTCAGTTGTTCTTGCGATGTAATGACTGTAACTCACTGCAGCACTCTCAGGCTCCAGCCCTGGACTCTGGCAGCCCACTTCTTTCCAAGAAATAACACATTGGCTCCGACACCCTGGTAATACGAGCGAGGTCCTTCTGTCCTATTACAGAATAATAATTTGCAGACTGAGGAGGGGAGACCCGAACCGAAGTCACACGAGGTCATTTCTGCCTGAACTGAAAATAAAACCCATGTTTTAAAGGCAACTTAGTAAAATTGCAGCCACTTATCCGTATTGGTTTACAGAATGAGCCTGGCTGCCTCTTTGGATGTGGTGGTTGCAAAATGGGGGGGGTTCCTTTTCCATAAGTAACTCATTTGTTTCGGTGAGTTAAAAACCCCTCTCTGGGTGAAGGTCTGTGACGGCTGGCAGTGGTTTGTGATTAGTACCACGTTTCGAGCAGCTCGGGGTTTCCTGCAGGCACAAAGGGAGCTGCTGTGCTTGAGGGATTCTGGATCTTCTTCAGGAGCCTTTAGAAGCATTTGTTCGTCTTTTGGGAAATACGGAATGTGCTTTGTGGGAAAAGGAAGCGCCACCATTAATGCAAGACGTATGTTCAGTCAATGACTAATGCAGCAATTAAATTCCAATTAAAACTGTGCTTCTGTTCATTAAGGCTGACTAGCAAGTGTTTACGGCAAAATATTTAATTTATTATGTCTGTCGCATTCTAAACTGCATAACTGTGCAGCATGTATGTAAAGATTTCCTTCAAAAAAAAAAGTCTCGGTGGCCTTTTGCTGGGTAGAAAAGCTGTGCCCTTGTCCCCCACTGTGTGCATGGTGGTCACAGGGTGGGCTCCCTGAGTTGCTGCCCCAGTTAAGCAGTGGTTGCCCCCCTGGCCATTGTGGTAGCCCCAGCAGTGCTGCCTATAGACTGCCCAGCTGTGAGAGCCCTTCTCCCATCGCTGGTGTCTCTGCCAATGTTTTGTTGCCTAAGATGAAGCTATTTCTTTCTTCCTTTTTTTTTTTTTTTTTTTTTCTCCTTAGAGCAATGTGTATGTTTTTCTTAATTCAATAGAAATAATACGGGTTTGATTTTTTTCTTTTGGGGAGTAGTTAGGGGAAGTTTGCAGCTCTGCCTGTGTTCGAGGGTGGCAGGTCACTGGTTTGTTTTTACTGGCATCAGCAGGGGAGGTATTTTATTCTCCTTTTTTCTTGTTTTTCCTTTGATGTTCTTAGTTTGGGCTGGACTTTCTCATTGGTGAGTTACCCTAATTTCTGTCTGTCTCCCCATAGCGTTGCCTTAAAGGCTTTCTTTGCAGCCCCTGGCAGGGCTGTCAGGCTGTAGCTGCTGCAGGAGTGTTTGAACTCCTCTATCAGTAGGAATTGCCCTTGTGAGGAGAAGCTGGGCTCAGGGGCTCCATTTCTAATGTATTTTCAATGGCCGTGTCCCCTGCTTGGGGTTTGGCAGCAGCCTGAACGGGCTACGGGACTTATGGACCTGGCTCATGGGATCTAGCAAGAAATTCAGGTCTCTGGGACCATTCTTACAGGCTGTATTTTGGCATAAATTATTCCCCTCTGAAAAAGTTCTATTTTCAGGGATTTAACTGGTCCACAAAATGTGGCCCTTAGGAGGTGGAGGCTGCTTCAGGCTTGCCACTTGGGTTAAAATATAAAGCTTTCCTATCACCTGGTATCCAGCTGGGGTGTAAGAGGATGCGCTCCCCCTGCCCAGGAGCTGAATAGAAGATATCTTCATCCAGCAGAATGGAAAAGGAAAAATGAGGAATGATGCATTAGGGACTTATATGCCGTTGTGCAAACAATCAGTTGGCATCAGCACAAAGCCAAGTAGCCCCACCAGCGCTCGTTAACAACCGGCCAGAAAGCAGGAGGGTGGGCTTCATTATGGGGGGGGTTCCACCCAAGAGTAGGCTCCAATCCAGCACGGAGACATCAAGACAGAGTGAAGGCAACGTAATGAGCTCGGAGTGTGGAAAGTGGCTGTCTGTTAGAGAAGGGAGCTCATAACATCTCACCGTGAGTGAAGTGAGACCAGAGCCCCAAGTAAGGCGGAAATCAGGGGCGGAGGATTTTCTGGCTTCTGAGGTTTTTATGAACCTTGCAAACTGTTTTATGGGTTCACAAAGCTAGCAGAGTCTGTGAACCCTTTTTTTTTTTTTTTTTTTTGGTAATTTAAGCCCTTTTCTTTCAAGGTTAACAATAAAAATAATGTCAAGCAATGGATTCAAGCTGAATCTGTTCTGCGAAGAGTAGAGCATCCCAGCAGACCCAGCTGAGCTGTAGCAAACCCATGCACCACTTTTATTCACTAGGTGATATGCTGGCTGCTTGTGTCGGCTGTGATTTATTTCTAGGCTCATCCTCATTTTCAGTAACTTTCACTCTTTTCAGTGAGTTTGTTGGTTTTCTTTACTTTGGTTTCCTAAGGAAACAAAGGTTGTGAAATTAATCCATTCGTACGTGTATGAGTTTCTTGTGATCTCTCCCATCCAGTGTTTTCACTATGACGACTAATTTCATCCAAATTTACCAGAAAGGCACAGTTCTCAAAGGTAATTTTGTTTCCAGTGTGTTTGGTGAAAGTAAGTGCCTGAAGAGAGGGACAAGACCTTGTTTATGTTTTGAGCAAAGGGCAAAACTTCAAGAGAGTGGAACTCATTAGGTGGTATAACATTTACTGCCCCCCCCTCCCCCCCCCAAAAAAAAAAAGGGAAAAAAGAGGAGGGAGAGGGCTCAGGAGAAACACACTGAGCTCCAACTTCGGAAAAAACTTGCAGCAACTGCCATGAGACTGAAATCCTTAGGAAACGATGTCGTGAGCTCGTGGAGCTCTCGGGGGTTTCTGCTTTGCTGAAGGTCTCTGCAAAACAGTACGTAACCCATAACGTCTGAGAACAAATCAAACCGACAGCCCAAGCGGTGGTGAAACTAGATCTGTCTGTTTGTTATTCTAGGGCTAGTTGTGACAGAAACGTGGAGCTTGTTTCACAAATTGAAACATCCCAAATTATCAACAGGCCTGTGACCATTCTGCCTTCTTGGTGTGGTTTTGTTTTTTTGCTGGGTTTTTTTTTTTTTTTTTTTATTGGTAGTTAGTGAAGCCAAACGAGGACCAGACCAAGTCTGTTACTTCATCTCTGCTTGGCTGGAAGCGTCGCTGTGGTCTGGTTGTGCTCCTAGAAATATCAGGATGGGCTTTGTGCCGGAGGATGCTGGATCTGGAGGCAGCGTTTTGGGAGCTGATCCCACCACTCATGGCATGAGCTCCCTTTGGTGTCCACTGCTCGCTCGGGGCTCTCAAAGACAGGTGGATGTGACAGGAACAGCGATGTGTGAAAGCTTGGGAGTCAGCTCTGGATAATGTTGTTTCCATGTCCAAATTTCCACACAAACCCTGCGATTTTAGTAAGTTCAAGGAGGAGAAGACAATAAAAGATGTAAATATTTAAAAAAGGGGGGTGTGTGTGTGGGGGGGGGGGGGGGGTTCCCTTCTTGCCAACATATCTGTCCTGCACAGTCAGATATTCCATGAGTGAATGTTCCTCCCTCAATCCTTGAAAAGCAGCTTTGCTTGCTGACAGGGAATTACAACTGGGAATCAAACAAGGAATAAGAAAAACAAGAATATGCATAAATAAGAAAAACAAGGACTCACAGCTGGGCTGTGGCAGTAAATGGTGTATTTTCCTTGCTTCTCTTGAAATATCATCCCAAGTTTTTCATGCCTTAAACTCTTGTGTTCCTGGCAAACACTCTCTCAGGGTCATATACCAATAATTCCACCAGGTAAGCACTTTCATGATGCAAAACTGGCTGCCTAAATGTGTGTTTAATGGAAGTTTTTCACCACACCTTTTCCTGTATTGTGGTCCGGCGTCTGTCCCATTGGATTTGGGATTGCCTCCCTTGTGCAGTTTTTGGGGAGAAAACGATTGCTTTGGGAAATGCACAGAGGTGCCATGTATGGGCTCTGCCCTCCTCTATCCTGCTATAAAATGTTCCATGCAGCCGGTTGTTGAGGCTTCGTAACCAGGTGTCTGACCAGCTCCTAAAAACCCTTGTTCTTTTATGTAGCCACCGCTGTTGGAGCTGCTCGCCCAAGGCCATGGTGCTCTGCAGGGTCTTGCCCAGAGAAGGGCTCTGCTGGCGTTTATCCACAGCCTAAACAGAAATGTTCTTGGGAGAGGACATGGGAGTCTCCATCTCTCTCTGGCCTTGGGCCAGTTCCCTAGGATTTGGCTAGCTGAAAAACCCAGTGGCTCAGGAAAGACCATGTTGCAGCACCAAGGCTGCTTTGTCTCGTGGGAGTCAGAGACGGAGCCTTCCCCTTCCCAGAGCTGCTGTTGGCAGTGATTTATAAATGAAAAGCGCTAAGTGTTTTCAAGTGTTTTGTTCTACAAACCATGAGGCCTGACTTTGAGTGTCCCTGGTACCCTCCAATCACCCACCAGCTGGTGTGGGGCCAGGGTTGCTCTTTCTTGATGCCCTCAGCATCATCTTTGTGCCGCCTAGGGCCAAAGATGTTCCCTGCTGTGGTGTGGTGTGGCCATATAGCCTTTGCCTTTGGGCAGAGGCCCCGAAAACCATAGCAGGGAAATACACTGTTTTTTTTGGTGTGGGCTGATTCCTGAGGGAAGCCTCCCAGATCCTGGGTGGAGGAGCATCCCCCATGACCACTGGTTTACTGTCTGGCTAAGGAAAGCTGGTGGGCAGGCTGTGTTGCAAGCGTCGGTCACGATGGTGTGCTTTTCCAGCCCCAAATTGCAAAAACCAGCTGTCAAGTGAGCAAGACCAGCAAGGGAGGGTTTTGCTGCTTCGTTGCTCGGGCCGTTTTGGGGGGAGGGAGGAGTGAAGAAGCTGGGCTTGATCCATCGCAGGCTACCTGCATTCCTTCTCCAGGGCGGGGGCTTCCCAGCACAATTCCCCTGTGCTCCTTTATCAGCAGCGGGAAGGTGTTTTATTACTGGGTTGCTGCTGGCTGCTCACCAACCACCTCTGGGGCAGGAATCCTCACTCAAGGTAAATTAAAGCGTGCTTGAGTACATAGAGGGGAAGGTGAAACAAACTGTCAGGAACTGACTCCAGGACTCCTGACGTTCCGAGCTGCCTGGACCACATCAGCTCTTCCCCCCCTCCCCTGATCGAGTGCCCCTCTTGCAGATGAAACCTGGGTTTTCCAGAGCTGCTCAAGGAGTTGGGAGCAAAGGAGCACCCAGCTTCTTTAGACTGAGACAGAATTCAGGATTTCTGGGATTTCCTCTGTGTCACAAGTTCTTTGTATGGTCTTGGACGTCTCAATTGACTTGTTTTAAGTATCCTACTCCAGGCAGCAATGCCCAGTGATGCTGCAGGCTGCGGGGAAGGCATGCAGTTGTCCAAGCTTGGATGTGACAAATCTTGTAGGTCAAAGCAGTGTTATTCCTACAGGCATTAAGGTACTTTCTGATGTGGCACAGGCCATGGGAGCCCTGTTTTGGGCCCCACCTTGACATCAGGGGCCCTGGGGTCTCCATGGGTCACATCGTTTGCAGACCATCCCTGTAGACAGCCTAGAGCAGGGCACCTACCTTCAAGACCAGGTTGGTTGGGGCTTTGAGCAACTTGGTCTAGTGGAAAGTCCCTGCTCATGGCAGGGGGGGTTGAACTCATTAATCTTTAAGGTCCCTTCCAACCCAAACCATTCTGTGATTCTCTCAGGCATCGTTTTTTTGAAGCAGCCCCTAACACGAGTATAATACAGGGATTTTGTTTTGTGGGAATTGTAATCTATGGCTTCCGCTTTCCTTGGGGATGAGAATGTATGGAGCTGGCAAGGAAGTGGCTGATTTGGCAGCTCGGCAAGGCTTGGCTGTGAATGGAAACAGATTGCAGAGTCTGCGTCGGGGTTTGGGCTGGGACGGGGTGTGGGAGCGTGGCAGGACAGACATTCATTAACGCGTGGGATGGCTGTAGCACCACAGAGACTTGGACACCTTACCTTCTGCCTTTTTTTTTTTTTTTAACCCCACCAGAGAATCCGTTTGCCCTCCCACGGGAAGGGATGCTGAGCTGGGCTCCCATCGTTTTTTTGGTTGTGTGCGCTGTGGAGCTGGTACCTGCCAGAGGCAGCTCTGGTTGTACCATGGAAGAAGCATTTTCCTAAGAGGGACAAAAGTTAAAGCTTTGGTGCGTTTTTCCACAACTTTAAAATTTAGGACAATTGGGAAAATGTATATTTATAGCACTATGTCAACTATTATTAAGACATATTGTTGTAGAAAGCAGTATTTTCTGCCAAAAAAAAAAGAGAGATTCTCTAAAACATATTTTACTTACCTATGTATTTGTCAAAATCAGCGACCTGAACAATAATTGTCTGGGCTGAAGGAGAGGGAGAACTGCACGTAGAGGAGGCAGATGTGGGTGTTCTATGGAGGGAATTGATTAACATCCCTGATGAGGGGCCTGGATGGGTCCCTGCTGAATTCTCTGTCACCACAGAGCCTCTGTGGCAGGCAGAGGAACCCCACACTCCACCCAAAAATGTCCTGCCTCCAGGCATGGTCCGACCCCAAGCTTCTTGAGACTGTGATTTAAATACTTGTGGCTTTGAAGCGCTTGTTCTCGATAACCCCCCCGTGAACTTCTTTGGGAAACCAGCCCTGACTTTGACCCGCATCTTTGAACCACAAGGAGCACCAGCTGAGGTCTGTCTGCAGGATGAAAGTTGCCTGGAAATGGGACCCCCCCACCCCATGGCTGGGGATGGCTTTTCCAGCTGCTTTTCCCTCCTGGAGCCACAAGACCCCTCTGCTGGTGGTGGGGACCCCATGGCTGTGATTGCTGAAGGGTGATGCGTTGCTGGAGCACAGATAGGAATCTCAAGAACGTTGCATATGGGGATTTCAGTGTGTTTCGTGAGTAGCTTAATACCAGGGGATAAATATCTGGGGAAAACACCTATCATCACGACCAACCCTCTCTGAACTCCCCCAGAACTACGCTATCCCTGAGCAGTGTTGGGCTTGCTGTTGCGATTCAAGCCCCTGCTCAGCCCCTGGTCTGTTTGCAATTTGCTGCTGCTGATGGCATTTATTTCCCAGTCTGGGCGCAGTCGTGGATCAGGTTGTCTCCCCCCAAATGTCATGCTCCATCTCTCCTTTGGTGACACACTCCTCTCAGCAGCGTTTTGAGCTCACTTGGAGACCTGCGTGTGCAGCGAAGGAGCACTGGGGACCCAAAAGGGATGATTTTTTGTTTCTTAGAAGGCAGCTTCCCAATTCCCCACTAAATATGGTTGACTGTGGGGTTTGCAACATGCCAAGGATTCGGAACAGAGTTTGGCAGGGGGGTTGGAAAAGGCTGCTGGAACAGCAAA
>JAHREE010149442.1:0-12960 GCA_033628505.1 Tringa tobata | reverse complement strand
GTGGTCGGGCATTGGAATAGGCTGCCCAGGGAGGTGGTTGAGTCACCATCCCTGGATGTGTTTAAGAGACGATTAGATGTGGTGCTGAGGGATATGGTGTAGGGGAGGACTTTGTAGAGTAGGGTAGATGGTTGGACTCGATGATCCCAAGGGTCTCTTCCAACCTAGATGATTCTATGATTCTATGAGGTAGGGTTGCCATTTCACTGAGCATAAGTTTGAGAAGAATGAGCGGAGGCAGAGATTGAAGGATGAGAGGAATTCTGCAGACCCAAATGCCACCTAAATGAAAGATGAACTAATCAGGATATCATGCAAAGAGCACTTAATGCCTCATTGCCTTGTAAATTTATTATTTTCTTTCCCTCTCATTTCCAAGTCTTCCTCCATGTATCCTTAACTGTGATTTGTGATAATTTGTTTTATACTGCATAATGTGCAGAGGAAAAAAAGTCTAAAATTTTACTAACTCCTGCTCATAAATTCCTGATAATGAAAAGAATTTCNCTACAACTACTTGAAAGGACACTGTAGAGAGGTTGGTGCTGGTCTCTTCTCACAGGTAATTAATGACAGAACGAGAGGGAATGGCTTCAAGCTCCAACAGGATAGGTTTAGACTGAAGATTAGGAAAGAATTCTTCACAGAAAGGGTGGTCGGGCATTGGAATAGGCTGCCCAGGGAGGTGGTTGAGTCACCGTCCCTGGATGCATTTAAGAGACGATTAGCTGTGGTGCTGAGGGATATGGTGTAGGGGAGGACTTTGTAGAGTAGGGTAGACGGTTGGACTCGATGATCCCAAGGGTCTCTTCCAACCTAGACGATTCTATGATTCTATGATTCTATGATTCTATGAGGTAGGGTTGCCATTTCACTGAGCATAAGCTTGAGAAGAATGAGCGGAGGCAGAGATTGAAGGATGAGAGGAATTCTGCAGACCCAAATGCCACCTAAATGAAAGATGAACTAATCAGGATATCATGCAAAGAGCACTTAATGCCTCGTTGCCTTGTAAATTTATTATTTTCTTTCCCTCTCATTTCCAAGTCTTCCTCCATGTATCCTTAACTGTGATTTGTGATAATTTGTTTTATACTGCATAATGTGCAGAGGAAAAAAAGTCTAAAATTTTACTAACTCCTGCTCATAAATTCCTGATAATGAAAAGAATTTCTGATAGCTTCTCTCTCCTCTCCTTCTCCCTCTGTGTCTTATTGTCTTTCTCTCACAGTATGTCATCAAGCCTACAGCAGAGCACAATAGCTGTTGTGCCTTATTTATATGATGCAGTTATTTTTCATGGACAGAATTTGAAAATTTCTTGTAGTACAACTGAATGGAAAATACACGTTGGCAGAATGAAACGATACAAGCTGGAGCATGACCAGAATCTGAATTCGATATACTTCTGTTCTTCAGAAAGGGTATAGTTGAGACAGTTAGTTCATAATGAATCCTTGCATTCCTCTGCCTGCTAATCACCACATGTCCACTTACCCATCAAGTGGACATAATGATTTTACTTCTTATTTTTCTCAACACTTTTTATTGATCTTCTCCCTTATTTCATGTTCACTTCCCGTTTTACAGGGGCTTTTTCTGCAGAGCAAACAAATTGACTTAACATTAATCCCAAATGTCTGTATTCTTTCTAGTCATTATGTTTTGTCCTCATTTTAGATGACAAAATAGCTGATGCTAACTATTCAGTATGAGATATTTTATATGCATCCATATGCATTAAATGGAAGCATATCCAGGAAACAGCTTCCTGTCATTTTACAATGATGCAGAAGACACACTGTGTCATTCCCTATTGCCTATATTGCATATCCAGACACATTCCTTCATCTCACTGCAGTAAAACAACTGGATTAGTTGCCAGCATCTGTTTGTCATTTCTACAAGTGAATAGTTATCTCCTTCAGCATAAATCCATATCTAATCTTTTTTTTGTTAATTATGAAAGTGGTTTGGGTTATTTTTAATGTGTGTGATTTTGCATGACAGTGTTATGTAGGAATAGTTATACTAAAGAAGTGCGCTGTGTTTCAGGTTTCTTGCTGCGTGTGATCCAGCTGTTAATGTAAATAGTTTTTGAATTATCAGTGTAGGGGACTTCATAACATTTTTCATCACTAAAGCTTTTCCTTCAGGCTAATTCTTAACTTACTGGAGAGGCTTTGAAGTCTTGCAATACCTAATGTCAATTCTGCCTACATGTTTTATTCATGTGAATGAGGTGTTTGCCTGCCCTCAAGTCAATGACCAGAGTTTAGTCTGTCTTCACCTTGGTCACTCATACAGACTATGAGCACACTTCTTGGTCTATAATACAGGATTCATATCATATTTTGGCATGTGAAAAGCAGCATCAGCAAGCTTGGAGTTTAAGTTAGGGCTGGGGAACTAGAGAAACAGTGCATCCTAAAATCATGCCATTTTGAGAGTATTGAAGAGATTACTCAAGAGCATTTTAGCAATTTTGAGAACATTCAAATTTTGATACTAGACTGGAATTGGCACATTAAGCCAAAAGAATCTAACGAGGAGAGGTCTCCGGCCTTTTCATATATAAAATGCAATTTTCTCAGCTTTGAAAAAGTTAAGGGAACTGCATCTTAACAGCCATCATAACTGAAGACAGTACCCAGAAGCATTCCACCTACTGTTACCCAGCTAAGGCTCATGTCCAGCAGCATCTTCTCCATTACAACACTTCCCAGCACCACAATCTTGAAGGAAATTGGTGGGGATTAGCATTGGTGCTTTAGTGACTCCTATAGAAAATCTCTTACCACAGAATTTGGGGCTGTCCCACGCTCACCAACCTGACCGTGTTGTCACTGTCCCACAGTAACCTGACCTGGGTGCCATCCTCCTTACCTGAACTTCTACAGCACCTTGACCTGAGTCACAGTGCCTCAGTGATACTTTTTCATTTGAAGCTTGCTCTGGAACCCCTCCTGTTCAAATGCATCCTTAACAAAGCAGACTTTAATTCTGACTCCCCCAAAATACCTTCTGCCTGTTTTCAGAAACTACCAGAGCTGTGAGTACATCCCTTTTGCATCCATTTTTTTCACATGGGTGATAGCCTCTGGAGAGCTTGTACAGAGTTCATCTGCTCTAGAGGAGCAGGATTTATCTTTCAATTACCAGAAGCAAATCTTCCCGTGGTATCGAAACCTTTATCAACACTTATCATCTCTAAAATCGTTGTAGTTAGAAGAAGTTATCATTGAAGTTATTATACATCAAAGGGTGTTTTCAAAAAGCAAAACAAAGCACACATAAACTTCTATTTACCCTTAAAAAGCTGAGTCCTTGATCTTGGTCCAAACTTTGTTAGAAAAGCTGACATGTCTGTCTTCAAGGAATTCAATAGCCCCACAGATGTACCCCTGAAAGAAAATAAAATGTTCCCACAAATAAAAGAAACTGTATTTTTCAAATATATGAGAAAAGGCAACTTGACAGATTACCTCTACAGCTGGAAGTAGAAAACCAAGTCACATGCATTGTTAACACGTTCTGATAGTGAAAAAGAGCAAATGTACTATTTAGTAAATCAGCTTTTTAAATCATATTGAATTTTGGGTCTAAAAAATATTTTCTTCATTTGTGCAAATCAGTTTATAGATCTTAAAGGTGCACCTTGTTTGAATTTTCTTCAAATGTCCTTGGTCATACTTTCAATGACTCTGAATTAATATTTTCACTTAATCTGTAATATTTCTGTATCTCTTAACAAATTGGATTTCACCAGTTATTTTGCATTTAAAACTTTGCATAACTTGAGGTATTAGACCTCGGCTATAACAAACTATACTTTTTGGTGGCATATGTGGAACAGAACCTCCTGTTTATTGAAAACATTCCTGAAGTAGAGATTTTAAATTTAAACTTGAATGACATTTCTAACATCTGAACTTAGAAGTTCTTCCCTTCAAAAGTGAGGCTTCAGGGAGAACTATCTCATTATTGTATGTGGAAATGGACACTTGTATTATATAGGATGATTCAAACACCTCAATATCTGACACATTTTAACTTTTCTTCTAATGGACTTTTATATATCCCTCTAATGGCATTTGAAAATCTACCAAGGAGCAGTGAACTGTGTCTCAAGTGAACTGTGTCACAATAACAACCGACTGCACACTCTCATCTGGGAAAAACTTAGCAACTTTAAATCCATGAAGCAGCTTGTTTTAAGCCAGAACCAATTACAGATTGCTATACAGTTAAAGAATACTACACAATGACACACAGCTGCTTCACCCTTTGTTTATGAGAAAAATTGTTAAAATTTCTATTGAGTTAACTAATGGAGTTGCAGTCCACCATATCCAGAGTTGAGTTGTAACCAACTGCAAGCCTTAGATAATACACCATTCCTATTGGAAATTATACATGTTCCTTTAAATCAAAAAGGGGGAGAAGTGGGTCCTTCTTTGATAAGAGGCAAGAGTCTGGGACCTGGGCATGGCCATGGTGAGCAGCTGGACACAGCGTGTCTGGGTGGCAGAATGACAGTGTTTGCACCTACAAGAAACACATGAAAGGTGCTGTGGTCATGGACCTGTAGCAGCCACTGTAGGTGTCCCTAGCAAGGAGGGAGTTATGAAAACATTTTTTATTGGCCACTCTCAATCTTATAGACTGCTATTAAAAAAAAACAAAACAAAACAAAACAAAACAAAGCAAAACAAAGCAACCCAGAAATGTAATAAATTTCCATTTTGTTGAAGTTTTATGCTGCCATTTAGGACACATGCCTGCTGGGTTCCTGTATGCAGCATAGTCACAGTAGTCACAGAATCACAGAATATCCATGGTTGGAAGGGACCTTTGAGATCATTGAGTCCAACCACAAAAAAACCCCAAACAAACAACAACAAAAAACAAAACAAAAACAAAACCAAAAACAAACCACCACACCCACCCACTAACAGACACAAACCAACAATGGTGGGCACTAGAGCATGCCCTGAAGTGCCATATCTACATGTTTCTTAAATACCTCCAGGGATGGTGACTTCACCACCTCCCTGGGCAGGCGTTCCAGTGCCTGACCACTCTCTCAGTAAAGTAATTCTTCCTTATATCTAATCTAAACCTCCCCTGCCACAGCTTCAGACCGTTTCCTCTGCTCCTGTCATTATTCACTTGGGAGAAGAGGCCAACCCCCATCTCTCTACAACCTCCTTTCAGGTAGCTGTAGAGGGCAATGAGGTCTCCGCTCAGCCTCCTCTTCTCCAAACTAAACATGCCCAGTTGCCTCAGCCTCTCCTCATATGACTTGTTCTCTAGACCCCTCACCAGCTTGGTAGCTCTCCTCTGGACATGCTCCAGCAGCTCAGTGTCCTTCTTGTAGTGAGGAAGCCCCGTCATCTTACCTTGTTCCAGGGCCTACTTTAGAAGAAGAAGACTTAATTTTTGGAAGTGCCATTTTGTCTCCACGAGTTACAAAGAGACTCGTGAAAAGGTCAGATGTAGCCATCTGTGTTTTACCAAATGAATCCTACATCAGCAGTACATTTTGTCTCTTACATGGGCACCTAAGGCTAACTGCTAAGCTTGTTCACAGCCCACAGTTGGCAAACATCTGTAAATCTTCAGCCAAGCCAACTACACAGAGCCTTGTAGTGAGTGTCTCAAACACACAGAGTGCGTGTGCCATCCAACTAATGCTTCTGGGGTGGGTCAGGCTTACTGCTCATGGGCTGATCTGCTGTTGAGGTTTTCTGCAGGAAATCTGATGTTTCCCAGTGATGTTGGAGCTGTTGCAAGGTTGTGACATGCATGCTGTACACGTGTGCTATAGATTTGGCTGGTTGCCCTGCACCACTTCATATGTGCATCTGAGATTGTCTGGCTAGGGATAGCACCCATCCAGAACACCCACACAGCTACAGAAATTGTTTGGTGTCCTTATATTTAAAGCTGAGGAGGCAGACAAAAGAGAACAAGCCTATCTAACTGACAATCCTACTTCCTTCCAGTAGTGAGATC
Organism: Tringa tobata; assembly: GCA_033628505.1. NCBI lineage: Eukaryota > Metazoa > Chordata > Aves > Charadriiformes > Scolopacidae > Tringa > Tringa tobata. The sequence continues at coordinate 6,942 of JAHREE010149442.1, read as the reverse complement.
CCTCCCCCACTTATGGCCAGCCTCTGCTTTCTCCACACTGTGCTGGAAAGTGCCCACAAACAGCAGTTCTCCATTCCTGAGGTCAGCCTTTCTGTGGCCAGTTCCTCTCCACTGTCTGCAAGTAGAGATGATGCTGGAAGCAGCTCTTCAGTCAGGCTAGTTACCCTGTGGGTAAGAGCCTGTAGCAACAAGTGTGGGATGGTCGTTGGGTTTGATGTAGAGCAGTTCTCCATGCAGTATTCCTCTTTATCAATCACGGGGTTAAGCTCTTTTAAATTCAAAATTATCTCTTCATCATTGCGGACCAGTCGTGTGCCACTACACTTGTTTTCAATTTAGCTTCCTTCTCCTCTCTCCAACACTACAAAATTGTAAAATAGCTGGTTCCTGTTTCTTAATTTTTGATTCCATCTTCCCTTTAATGTTTCTTTCACTTCCCAATTCAGACTTTTTTAAAAAAATTATTCCCTTAGTTATTTATTCTGCAGGTAGCTTGATGCTGTGCACATTTTAATTAATGTATTTAGTTTGGTGCCTAGGACAGCTAAAGAGGAGATTCTGAGATTAACTGCTTGTCATCAGACATTTTGATATATTAGAAAGATTTACTGAAGGAAGATTTTATATATTCTACAGTGATGTAGAAATCAAATTCTTGCACATGATTTCCAGGGACATTGTATTTACTGCAGGCATGTTTTTCAGTCAGCCTACTCCAATTAGTGAGGTTTCACCATTTTTGTAAGTGGCATACATATTTATTCCTCTTCAAACAAGTTGGAATATTTCACTTTTGGTTAGATAATTTTTTTAAGATGTAGTGATCTTTTAATGACATGAACAGAATAATTCTATTCAGGTTTGAAAGTAATATTTTTCTTTTTGTATTGAGCAGACACTTTCAAAACCAGGAGAACTGGTGTTCAATTTCCCATTCATTGCTGGTAAAATTTCCATCCCTTTTTTTTGCAATGCCATGAGGGAACAATTCAAGTCAAGGAATAGAGACAGCAAAGGGCAGCAAAGAAGTGTGCAACATTAATCTAAGCTGAATCCTAATGAAGTCAATGGTAATTTCTCCATGACTATGACGGCTTTGAATCAGGTCCTGAGGGGCAGATTTATAAAGTAATGTAGGTGCCAGCATTTTTGTAAATCCCACTTGGTACCTATCTGCATGTTTAGATAGCTGAATAGTAGTGAATTTCTGCACTATCAGATAGCCTTATGTCTCAGGCAAGGTCAGATGCGTCCTCTACCGCAGTCTGTCTTACACCTTGGTGAAGCTGCTGGGCATCACCGCTTTATTTAAAGTGATTATAAGAAGTCATTAAACTCTTCCCTGAAAGTCAGCAGGTGAATAGTGCTCTCCAACCACCCATCGCTGCTTTCTACAAGAAAAGCAAAGGCAGCTCAGGAATTTCAAACTACTTGGAATTAGACGCTTTGCTGAGTATAGTCCTAAGCAGGTAGGTGTCTCTGCATGCGTGAGTGCATGATGGGGTGACAGAGAGCTGAGTGATGTGAGACAGCTCATAGGAGAAACCTGCAAAGGCAGAAAGGGCAACACTGTGGGATGAGGAAGGAGTCAGCAAGAGTTTTTGCATGTCCTGGCCAAGAGGACGCTTGTGCTGAGAAAAGGAAAATATCTAGAGTGGCTGGGACCATCTTTGTTGCAGCCAAGAAAACAAAACATTGTCCATTCTTATGAATAAAAGCTTGCAGAACAATCAGAATAAGAAACTGCCTGACTCAAACATCAGGTTCCCCTGGTATCTTGAGTAATCTACAAAACCTGAATTTCCGGCGAGTTGTTTGGATTAAGAGGAATTTCATGCATTTTACCAATGTGATGTCTAGCAAAGGGTTTATTTGTCCAGTCAGTTCCTTTTCTAGCAGCTGCTGTGGCTTCAACTGCAATGCAGTTACAGTACACTTACTTCCTTTTTCTTTTCTGAAAAACTTTGGAGATCAGTTGTTGCTATCTCCTTTGAGTCTTGATGTTCTCTATACAGTTAGTCTGTCTAATTACCAGACCTTTTCTGAAGCATTTTCTTTCCAGGTCATTTAGACACTTGCTTCTGCCTTTGGTGTGCTTTCACCATGTTGCATTTGAATGGGGGGGCTTGTAAGCAGTCCCTATTCTGAGGGCAGCTTGTTGATCTGTAGCGTGGTCTTCATGAAAGCTCCATGGCTGTATCCTGACTGCACAGGGGGAGAAAAGATGTGGGTATACACAACATAGGCAAACAGCTAGGTTCCCACTGTGAGGAAATCCAGAACAGCAGTCAGGCAGGGAGGATCGGTGCCCTCTGGCAGGTCCCCAGACTCAGAGAGGGAAGGTGCATGATACACTATGGACTGTGCCTGCCCCTGGCTGCAGGTAGGGACAACCTGGGATACATATAGTCTAGATTACTGGTGATGAAAATTTGTTTAAGCTGCTGAAGACCATGCACTGCTTTGCTACTTGATGACAGTCTTTTCTTCAGGTGGTCACCCTTGGTTGGCATCCTCTTGTGAGTTAAAGGTGACTCACCTTTTGCGTGGCATTGCCTTCTACTGTAATACTTGCAGTGGGAGCAGCTTAATTGCTCAGTAAGTCCATTTTTGGGGAATGTTTTCCCCTGGCTGATCGATATCCTTTTGTATTTTTGCAGGGAGAGACAGTAAAGATTTTTGTCTGTATTGTAATTTAGAAGGCTTGAGCTGAGAGTATCATTTTAATATTCTGGTACAGTGCTTTTCTGGTTTGCCGTGCCTGCTTCATATCATTTTAATCTTTTTTTTTGGTAATAAAGTCAATGTCTGACAAAGGGATTTTGAATGAATAAGTCTGTGTTTGACAGGCAAGTTTGATTAACCCATTTGTGCAAGTTCCCATTTACCTTAACTGTTCAAGCAGAACCTTGGCATAAAACTTTGATGAGGTTCATGATTTTTGTTGGCATGCAATAGACCTTCAAGATGTTCCAGCACTGGCAGCTGTCAAATGCTTCCATAAGCCCAGATAAATTTAAGCCTCTAAATACTTTTCGAAATCTGCCTCTAATTGAATGAGGCTTCATGATTTCTGGATTTAAACCCCACTGTCAGTTTTTTCTAGATTTAAAACCTGCCCTATTCAAGGGCATATGATCACTGCACTGCTTGGAGCATCTTTTCAAGTTTCATCCCATAGCTCGTGTCCATGAAACCCAGGATCATCTATAAATTGCAGATGGGTGGATTGCATGAAATCACAGGCATTTCCTGCGTTACCCTGGCACATACCTTTCCCTACCCAAAGGACGAATACTTGTCAGTGTAGGAAATGGAAGACAATGGAAGCTCAGCAATATTATTTAATGACATCTCATGTTGTAGCAGGATTTGTGATACTAACCCAAACCAGAAAAAATACAAAAACAATCTCAAGATAAAAATCTCTTCTATTCCTTTTTATTTTCTGCTTGGCTAGAGCACTGCTGCTGAGACACTGCTGTTGCCTTCCCCTCATACACTGAGCAGACACTGAAAAGCAATTCTTTACCCCATTTTCATCAACCCATAGCTCATGTTCAAACCTGTGTGATGACATCAGCAAAGCAGGATATTTTTTAATAGCATGAAAATACTATCCTATGCCCACAGAAAGCAGATAAATGCTAATGTTCCTCCCATCAGAATGCAAATTTGGCGGAGCTGCTCTGAGTGTCTGCTTCAGTTTATAATCAGAAGAGTGACTTCCCTCACGTTGTTTGGACTGAAAAGGTACAGGAATGATCCTAGTTACTATAGCAGCTGAGTATTTGGTTAAATATTCAGAATAACTGCATATCAGGTTTATGAACCTTGTCCAATAAGCTAGAAGTTGAACATAACAATCGAAATGAGCGAAAACATTTTATTGTGACAATTTTGAAATGAAACATCCTAATTTTTCATCATCATCCACATGGAGGTTGGAGTTGCCAAGTGCTGCTTACACTCCGCCCAGGGAAGCATTTGCACAGAACAACATTTTCTCCTTAAGCGAGGTCTGCAGCTGTCAGATGGGAAGGATGGTGCTGCTAGAAACAAAGTGAAAATGCTACTACTTATCTACTCGCCTAAAATGCAGTCAAAATGCACTGAGCAAATAGAAGCAACGAGACCAAAATGTGACACTGCTGAAATTCTGGCTCCTCAGAATCCAATACAAATGGTCTCTCCAGCTGAGGCGATGTGCCTCAGTGCACAAGGTTTCTTACATTCAAGATCTGAGGTCCTAGCAAAGCATTTAGGAGTGGGGAGAGATCATTTTAGATCTCTCTGCTGAATTTGGTGCTTACATCACAGCTGCAGTTCAAGTGTCCGAGAGCTCGCTCTTGGATTTCATGCAGTATGCTGCTCCCTCTGAAGTGTAAATTTACGCGCCTCAGTACTTTTAAGGATTTGAGCCCAAAGAGAGCTCCTTTAAATCACCTCTGAGATTTCTCAGCCTTAGGAGCAAGCCAGTAAAGTCGTGTATGTATGCAACAAGGTCTTATGTTTGTGGCTATCAAATAAAAACCACAGTGACTTGTAGTCTATAAGCTTATGCAGCCATTTTATGCTATGGGCACCCAATGCGTCAAAAGTGAGAGCCAAAATTGTCTGCCTTTGCAGTGGTTTTATGCTGTATCTTCTGAGCCGTTTACCAGAATGATAATCTCTGACAGGACCTCCCCCAGTTTAGAGCCTACCTGTCTCTTCTTGTGACAAGCCAGCAAAAGCTGACACCAGAGCCAGCGTGGCCACTGGGTCACCCTGGGCAGGTGGCACTAAACCATGGCCAGATGCTGCTGGCCCTGCCTGGCCCAGGTGGGGAGCTGTGCCAGCTGCCTCTCTTATCCCCCTGGGCTGCTGGTGGCCAGGCTGCCTGCGCCGCTGCCCCTCCTTTCCAAACACCACCCTGGGAAGGACAACACCGGCTCAAGGGTTCTACGTCTGTTTTCCAACAGCATGCTCGGTAATGCCAGGAATTTGAGATATTACTGAGCCCAACAGCAACCACACCTACCATGAGTTTTACTGATGGGTAAGTGGCATCAGCATCAACCCCAGAGATATAGTTAGAAAAGCCTTCATTAACAAACAAAGAGCTGAGAGCAACTTCTGCTGCTAAGTTCTGAACAAGACTAGGTTAAGTGTATGTCCTGGTTTGAGGTAAAACAGAACTAATTTTCTATTCAGTAATTTTACTTTTTTAGCTGGGCCTCTTCTAACTAACTAAACTCTGAAATTAACAGCATATTGTTCAGAAACTGTTCACTTTCACAGTGATAAGACCTGATTATACCAAGGAATGGTCTGCAGAGAGGCCCTTGCTTATACTTATTGCTATAACAACCAAGGTCGGGCAAATTTGTTATTTGCCCCACTGGAGGGTTGGAAGTGCAAAAGCGTAGAGGGGTCACACCTGTAGGGAGGAGCGGACAGGAGAGGTGACCCAAAACTGACCAACAGGGTATTCCATCCCATCTGCATCATGTTCAGTATAAAAGCTGAGGGATCAAAGGGTCAACTCTCTTCCTTCAATGGCCGACATCTGAGGAGGACCCTGTCTGTTCATCTGCCTTTGATCCCGATCCGAGCGTTCCTGACTCCAGATCTGGAATCCGGCTCCTGTCCATCACCGAGTCCAGCCTGGGACTTTCCCCTGCACCTGCTGGTGACATGATGATCATCCTGGGAGCTTGGTATGGTTTTGTATATACTGTATACATTTTTTTTTAATATTTCCTTTTTTTTTTTTTTTTTTTTTTTTTCTTCTTTCATTATTTATTTATATTTTCATTAAAGTAGTTTTGTTTTTTTTCTAAACTCATAATTTTTTTTTCCCCTCTTCCTCTCCTCTCTTTTCTTTAGAGGGGGGGAAGGAGAGGCCATCTGTTCTGGTTGGTCAATTCGGTCAAAACCACGACAGTGTATAATTCTTTTATATGAAGGTATTTCAGCTGTGTTTATAAAGACTAATGTAGTGTTTCAAATACCACTCAATTCACCTATCTCTTAAGGGAAAGAACTGCAGTTTATGTTCCAAAGAGCTCTAAACAAAGTTCAGGTCTCTTTCTCTTTAACAAGATTAAAATATTTAACTTTTGATGTTTTTGCTGAAGATGGGGTGTTATCCATTTTCAGTCCATCACTAAGACTTTTTAAACTTCTGATTTCAGTATGGACAAACCCAAGAATTCAGAATGTATCCCACTTTTTCAGAGGTTTCTAACCATGATGTAAACAGCTATCACTGAGTAATTTCCCTCTGGTCCCCTGAAACAAGTAACAAAATGTAGAAGTTCCTTGGTACATATCAATGTAGAGGTCTTTGCACTTTCTTAAACAGGCTTTGGAGAAAATCTTAACAGGCTGTTTCTGGCAAGTGTCCAGTGCAGCTAACTGCTATACCATGTCCTTGAAAATAAAGGAATAAGGTCAAGCTGAATATATTCCTCTGGAGAAGATACTTATGTTACTTTTCTGCTTCAGCAATTCATGTCCAATAGATAGACATCTTTCCTCAGAATAGACATGCTACATGCAGCTGAATATTTTTAGGGCAGGGACCCACAGATATGCCGATTTCTTGTCACAGGCTGTATCTACAGCAGCATATTTGTCTAGACATGGAGTGAATGCAATTGGAAGCAAGTCTCCTGCTTGTTTGTCCTTGCTGTGCTTTGGTTCAGCATGTGGAATGGTCTTGAAACACATCCTCTGGTTTTGTCTCTGCTGAAACAAAACTGGAAAATATTATGCAGAATCACAGCTAACAGACATTCAGTCTCAGGACTAGACTATAGCATCTCTCTAAAATATACTTCTCTAAAATGCACATAATATGGACAGTGGGTACTCACCACCAACTGTTTTGCTCTCCAAATGATTTCTATTGTGCCAGGCTATGTGCCAATATGACTGATCAGTCAGTATAAGCAA
>JAHREE010149439.1:0-12486 GCA_033628505.1 Tringa tobata | reverse complement strand
GGAGACTGCACATCTGCTAACCCCTAGGAAGAACAGAGCAACCATCAGAAATGCTTGCAGCTTAAGCTTGTAGGGAGTCTTCCAATGAAAAAGATGGGTGGGGAAAAAAAAAAAAAAAGCTAAGTTATAAGAATCAAAATTTTCTGGGGAATGGCACCGATTTCAGAGTACTTTCATGCCCAGACAAACCCAGGAGCAACATTTCCAGACAAAGTAAGGAGGCACAGAAATGAGTAATCTGAAGAGCCTTCTTCCCCCTGTTTTGAAGGACTAGGTGGAGCGCCAAGGGCTTTGGGCTGCTCTAACCAGCAGCAGGTGACAGCAGCCACCTTGGACTGCCACAAGCTGCATCCCCGAGGAAAAGGCAGGCCAGCTCTGCTGAGAGGACATGCAAGCTTGGGAAAGAGTTGGGGGAGGAGGGGGAAAGGGGGAGCTCCTTTGAAATTCCCCATGATTCACATCGCGTTTGGGTTTGGTTGCCATATATCCATCCTGAAAACCGGCCAGGGGTGGCAAGGCAAGGAATTGTCCGAGGTGCAGGAAACCCCCCTTGGAGGCAGCACAGTTCTCCGGCCCCCTCCAGTGGCTACAGGACATCCAAAGGAACCATCTGCAGCCTCGGAGACCAGCAGGATTCAGGTTTTTCCAAGTCCAGTCCTTGCTGCACGGAGCAGTACTCCTGCCCGTGGCCAGGTAAATAATTCAGCAGCCAGCCAGGCTCTGGCACTGGAACATCTTTATTCAGCTAGACATGGATCCAGCACACCACAGACACCTCCCACCTGCCCTACTCCTGGGCACCACCACCAGACCACCTTGAAGTGGGACTCTGTCACCTCCGTTGTGTCCTTGGCAGGTTCTTAACACTGCTTTCTTCACTGGAACAGGAAGGGCTAAAGAGGTGCTGTACCTGAAAGGCCAGTTTTGGTGTAAAAAGTGTTTTACTTGACTTTGGGGATAGGGGAAAAAAAAACAAACCCAAACCTAAAAACCACTTCAACCCAAGAGATGCTGTTCTTCTGCCTTTTGCAGAACTCCCAAAGAGCAGTAAATTGTATTTGGGTACCAGCATTTCATGCTTTGGAAATTCCCTATAGCAACAAAGAGGAGGAAAAAGCCCACATGAAAAAAAAGACTGCTTTGGATCTGCTTTGCTTATTACAGATCTGTCTCGGTTCTGTAACCATTTTCCACATCTTGTTATCCCATCTCCACCCATGCTTACAGCAAGGCCACACAAGGCACACTTTATACATTACGCACAAATATAAGAGGCATCCTTCAATATAGGGGATGTATACTGCAGAAATGTTTAATTTCCCACCCACGACCTCAGGATACTCCTTTATTACTCCACTTTATCTGAGCACGCCCCACGGACAAGGAAAAGAGTACCTTCACAAAAGAGAACGTTTTGCCACATAGGAGGAAACGGCGAAGTCTGAGCTAAGGCAAAAATAAATGCTGTTTATATAGTGTGAAGATAAATAACATGCACACATTACTCAGATTTCATATTGGAAGACTGCCGTGTCTTGGGTTTAAAAGGACAGAGACAGGCAGAAGATACAGGTTTTGGCCCCAAGGGACAGGAGACCAAGGTCTACCCAATCATTAATCTATTTTGAGATTCATTATTATCTCTCTACAATGAAAATTCCAGATCATCCAAGTCTCCACATTAAACCACTTCACTTAGACAAAGCTGCGTTTACAGAACCTCAGCAACCAATGTCCCCAGGGACTTACTCTATCACTTGCAGCTTAATATTATGAGTTGTCCCCTCAAGTTGGACTTGGTTCAGGCCCTCAAACCAAAAGAAAGCCCACACAGGTTTAACACTGAGACCTCTGCAGGAGGCACAGTCCCTCAGTTAAGATGGGAGTTGGAGGGGCAGCCCAGGCAAAATATCTCCTGCACTTCAAAGCTTTGATTCTGCAAGCGTCCAAGTGACTGATGAACTTCAAGCTGGTCTGCTATTGGGTTGGGACAACCATCCTTTGATGGATCAGGGGCTGGAGATATCTGTGGTAAGGGAAATCCTTTCGACTCCACATCAGTTGGATTTGAAGATGCATGTAGTCCTTCCAGCCTGAGGTCAAAAGAACTACCCATACACACAGAGGCCAAAGTTCTCACCTGCAGCATGGCTTGAGCTCAACAGTGGGACCTACAAAGGAACCACACCAGGAGCAGGTATTGATTCTGTGCACGGGAAGAGTGTGCTCTGCACAGTTCCACTCGTGTGGGAGTTAACGTTTCTGGGAGGGAGCACAGTTGCTAGACTGGTCAGGGAGCCACTGGCTGGCTATCCATAAGCACCCTGTGGGACAGTGTCAGGCAAGGGCACAAGTGGCATAGAATCACAGAATGGTTTGGGTTGGAAGGGACCTTAAAGGTCATCAAGTTCCAACCCCCCTGCCACAGGCAGGGACACCTCCCACCAGACCAGGTTGTTCAAAGCCCCATCCAGCCTGGCCTTGAACCCCTCCAGGGATGGGGCAGCCACAACTTCTCTGGGCAACCTCTTCCACTGCCTCACCGTAAAGAATTTCTTCCTAATATCTAGTCTAAACCTCCCCTCTTTCAGCTTAAAACTACTACCCCTTGTCCTATCACTACATTCCCTGATAGAGTCCCTCCCCATCTCTCCTGTAAGGCCCCCTTTAAGTACTGGAGGGGGCTCTAAGGTTTCCCTGGAGCCTTCTCTTCTCCAGGCTGAACAACCCCAACACTCTCAGCCTGTCTTCACAGGAGAGCTGCTCCAGCCCTCTGAGCATCTTCATGGCCCTCCTCTGGACTGGGGAGTCTCACCAGAGCAGAGCAGAGGAGTAGAACCACCTCCCTCGACCTGCTGGCCACACTTCTTTTGGTTCCAAAAACCAAACACTGAAGCTTCTACAATTAAAATTTTAACAGGTCATCTGCAGAGGCTTGGCTTTAACTATGTCCTCAAGTTACATCAGGCACTGAGTTAACAACTAAATTCTCCGAATTTCTTTGGGCCACCCTCCATCATTCATTCACACCATGGCATTTCACCATAGTTCATGCCAGAGGGAGACAGCTCTCCCCAGAGGAGCATACGCCTTCCACACTCATCCTACCACCTTCACCCAAAAGGCACTAACGGGTGACCAGTTTGGAAAACTGTATGAAGAAGTAAAAATCAAGGAGAAAAAAGAGGACCCCATGTTGCCATGGCATTTTCTCAAGACAACCTACCTCATTTTCTGCATCTGTTCAGCGGAGTTAAGGGAGCATGTTCGGTCCCTGCTCCTGCAAAACATTATGGTTCCACCACCAAGGTGACAAGAGGCTTTATAACCTGTTTGCATCTTTCAGGCCTGTTAACACTTCTATAAAGCAAGCGCACAACTCTCAGGCAACATGCTCATGGGCTGCAGCACGGTGAAAACCTAAACCATCTGCAAGCCTGAAAACGAAACAGTGCAAAACTGCTGCCTTCTCACCTTGAAAGCATGCCTGCAGCTTCGTACCCCTGCCATCCTGTCTCACCTGATGAGGGTTTTGAAAGTATCATCTCCCCTGCGTTGGCGTACAAGCACTGAGTGTAACCACCACACTTTAAGCTTGTTCAGCACATTTTGCCACCTGATGCTAAGATCAGTGAGCAGAGCAACGTGAGGGGCCAGCTGGACCTTCCAGATCTGGCCACGGAATTGAAGTAACAGGAAACAATCTGGGACCGTGTTTTTCCTGCCCCGCTTCCTTCTCTGAAAGCATCTTGGAAAGGCACGTGTTCTTCAGCAGATAATAAAACATACCAAAAAACATCCATCACTGCTTACCAAACTTCACTCTAAACACATCCCGTAGTGGGAGGACCAGAAACTGAACTGTGATTTTTGCGTTCATTCATGCCTGTGGAAAAAGAACATTTTGTAACTAGTGTAAAGACCTATGGGGCAAGTCCACGGGGCAGCCTTGAGGATCAGCTTCCATAGTGGCACGATAACCAGGGCTGTCAGCCAAAGCCACCTGAAACTGAAATGCAAGGGAGCTTAAACAACCCCACTTCCCTGTAACCACAGGAGGTCAAGGAGAAGAGTGTCCAAAGCTGGATGCCATTCCCAGGAGGGGCTGTCTTACTGTCCTTGCTATTTCATGCTCACCTCAGCTCTCAACATGAAGTTCCTAGGCACTAATATCATAAATAAATCCCCAACGTCTTTAGCATCACACCTGGAAAAATATCCTTGCCAACTGCATGGGCATGGGAAGAACACCTGGCAAAGAAAAATTGTCCAAAAAATCAACTTATAACACAGGGACTAGAAAGAACCCGGATCAGTAAAGGAAAAGCAAGTACCAATTATCACCTGGGGTTTTAGACAAGCTCCTGAAGGACCATCATCTCTGTCCTTCTGAAGTTGCTATTTTGACAATGTTTCCTATACGATGATACGTCGCTACCCTTAAGGAGCTGGCTGACCCTGAGATCCTGATGAAAGGCTGTCGACTCGCTGCAGAAGGACACCCCTCTGCAAAGTTGTGACATGAAGGTATCAAGCAACGTAGAGGCACTGGAAATGAAAGGAGCCCAGGCTCCTGGTTGCAACACTGCGTTTAGAAGCACGTAACCTCCTAACTCTTCAGGAAAAGACAAAAAGTCTTTTCTTCTCCCTTTTCCACAACGCTGGTAGAAGCCCTATGCAAACAAAAAGACCTACTAAGTGGATCTGGGAGGGTTTTCTCTGGTTATACTGCCATTGTGTGATATGGAGTGAAAGACAGATAGGAAGTTCTATTTCTATGTGCTGTGCATCGTCAGCTGCTTTACTGGACTTTCAATAACACCATAACCACTGCAATATTGCAAGCAGGTCTAGAGCTCATTTTGGTGTCTTTTCCTTCATAATCACACAGATACATTCACAGGCATTGTATCAACTCCCACCCAGCACAGCAACACAACAGTTTAATTTAGTAACCCTCCACTGCTGCTCCTGGTCGCTCCCAAATACTCAAACCCACTTTTACAGCAAACAGGAGGTTAATTTAGCCATTACTTGTCCAAAAGTACCCCAGAAATCTTTCAGGTTCACACGCTGGCTTCATCTGAGTATCACAGTCCTCGTCCCACCACCGCTGCAGCGGGTGACCTGAACCAGACGGGTCACATCCCCACACCACCGCTGTGTGGCTATCAGTTTCCAGAGGTGAAACCACCTTCTCCTCTTCTCTCCCCGTTTTCTCACTCGTGCTACGCCAGTGGTCACCACAGACAGTCCCAGGCCATCAGGAGGAGGTCCGACCAGCCCCTGCCTTGTCCATCACAGTGCTGGGGTGGGGATGACAGCCAAGCTGCCGCCAGCAGATCCGGTGCTCTGCAGAAAGGATTGGGACGGGACATATTCCACCACTCCCCCGTCCACGCGATGGGGCCTCTGCACGAAGAAGAAAGCCAAGTCAGCAGCCACCTGGCAGCACGGAAAGACGTGGATACAATCAGTTTTCCAAGTAACGCACAGCACCGGACAGGAAACGATGCAGAAGAGGACAGAAGAAAACACACCCACTTTGACAGCAGCAGTCACAAACTCCACAGGGAAGAGAAAGGCCGGGTACTGATGGCAGAAAGAGAACAACAGTGCTGTTGTAAAACCCTTACCAAGGCGAGGAGAGACTCCCTTGTACACTATAGGAAGAGAAAAGGCTGAAGTCAGGACACCTTTCCCCACGCAGAGGTGCCACTGAGACCCAAGGTGCGTGTAACACAGAGCAATAAAAGAGGTAGAGTCTTAACAAACAGACATATATGCTAACAGCTATAGGATATATTGTATTTGCTCAGGTAACAGCCACACACACGCTTCTCGGCCTCGTTGCCCGACCAGAGATCACCAGTTAAGATAACTGGTAGCTTAGGAGCAGACACACAAAACCACTGCACCCTAAATTTGGAAGGGAAAATCACCGGGGCAGGGAATTACGTGCCCCCCGTGGGCAATACAGTATTTCTCTGTGGGGGCAGGGTTAGGCTTGGCACCCGGCTTTATCAGCGCGCTCATTTACCAAATCAAACCATCCCGGAAAGCAGCCAGTTGCCCTCTTAACTGTGTTCATGAAGTAAAAATTGTTTAATGGGGTCTGGGATGGGAAGGATGTGGATGAGATCCAGACGAGATTTGCCAAGTATTCTTCGCACAGCTATGCGGCAGAGAGACAAGAGGCTCCGGGTGCGGCCTGCAATAAAGACAGCAGAGAAAAAGTTTTGAGGGTCGAGGGAGGAGGAGAAAGAGGGATAATGGCACGTAAACTGTGCTGAGCTCCAGCTGACAGCCAAGAAGCCAACCACCCCTTCTTCCATATGCCACGGCCACATCCGCCTCCCGCGCAGCACCACGACGGGACCCCCAGGAGAGCTGAGCGTGAGGAGGCCCACCACCTTTCTGGCCAAAGATTTGGAGCAACAACAGCTGCAGTTTGGAAGGGCAAGCTGGAGACTGCACGGGGTTGTGACCAGGGAGCACGAGAAGGATTAAGAGATCACTGCCAAATCCACACCAGGGGAGGAAGTGAGAGGCTTTATACTATTTGGATAATTTTTAAATTATGTGGACTTTATTTTCGGTCTAAACCATCCCCTGTGATTCAACAGCATTGATGGCCAGCTCAGGCCTTTATCCCAGCTTTCTTTTAAGGACTTCTTTTGAGTTCATGGAGAGCTCCGGCAGCACTGGGACAAGAGGATGGTGGTATCCATGTTGATTCAGGAACTGGACCTCCAAGGCACCACTCTGTTACCCTGCGTGCTCCACCTGAGCAGTCCCATTTGCCTTCTAAACCTAGGCTTGATGGAAACCACCTGCTCCAGATTATGTACACCTCTTCTCAGCAAAAGTCCAGGCAGGTTTAAAAACTAGGCATGTGCAAAGCTGAGTAACTCTGGGGTGGGGGCTGGGGGTTCTGTCCCACATCCTGGATCCCTTTGAAACATCTCTGGAGATTGAGAGGGAAACCTAACTTCCGACCCTGGTGCAAAGAAAGCCCTGGCCTTCACCAGCTGAACCTCGTGGTTTTACGAGGTGCTGCCCTTGCTGGAACAAGGGTGCGCGCTGTGCTCATGTTGCTTCTGGGATAAAAAGAAAAGAAATCGCAGGTAAATTTAGGCCTGTTCCAGTCTGAGGGTCTGTTTTACTTCTTTTGTAACTCATTTGCTTTCTAGAGGACGTTAAATTCAAAAAAACCAGCTTTTTCCTACATTTTTCCACCACCATCTGAGCTCCCTCCTGCCGCTTGTTACCACCGTTTGTGACCTGACTTCTCAAGAAGCCTGTGCAGATACAGCTACCTCTTGGGTCCCTCCCTAGGCCCCCCCTGCAGAGCACAGGAGGTCTCAAGAATAGCGAGGGGACATCTGTATGGCTTTGAATAACCGGGCCTCACTGGGTATGCCCTAACCCGACCGTGGTCTGCAGATGCAAAGCCCAGCTCTGATAGGACCACGCTGCCTGACGTTGCCTGAGGCTGCTGAGGACACTGCTAGGCAATGGAAAAGAGCTGGGAGAAAGATGAAAAACGTAAATTTGCAGAGGTAAACGAGAGACTTGAGAGGGGAAACCCCACATGGACATACAGAACGCCACACAAGAAAAAAGTCTAGCTGGGGGCTTGTGGGGAAGTCATTGGGTTGAGTCACCAGTGTTGGCGGAGCCGGAGGCAGGCAGCAGCTCAGCAACGCTGAGGATCCCTGCCAGGGAGCCGCAGAGGTCAGCCCCACAGTCCTCTCCTGCCTGGCCAGCAACAGCTCCTTAGGAGCCATATCACGGGTGGTTAAGCCCTTAGTGCTTAGCTTAACAGCCTGTTGCATCCCAGTTAGCTTTTTTAGTGTGTCAGAATTGCTTTACACTTTTAAGTTAGGTATAACCTGTTTACATGATCTCTTTGCATTTGGCTGGAGGCACCTGAACAAACAGAGCCAAAAGAAGATGGCAACACCCACCCTGCCACCTTAACAGCTCCTAACTACCAAAGAAACTCTCCAAAGAGCTAGATAAAACCAGTGCCACTTCAGTAAATCAAAGCCCCTTACCCCTTGCTTCTTTGAACACCTCCAGAGCCTCAGGGTTGACTTTGACCCTCCCCATGGACTCAACTCCCAAGGCTTCCATTTTCACCAGGTTCAGGTTGGCTCCAAAGTCAATCAAGAGGTGGACGAACGCCGCTTCACAGCCATGCCGCAGGACAGCGTCCATCACACACACCGGGGAGCCCCGGGAGAAGCCTTGGATGTTGATGGGCCCGCAGCAGTTAAAATCCGGGTTGGCTCCTGCCTGGAGCAGCAGCCGGAAGCACTGGAGGTTGTGGTAGGCAGCGCTGATGTACAACGGGCAGACCACCAGCGTGGTGAGGGGCCGCAGCGAGAGGCTGGGGACCCGGGAAGTGAGGTGGTGATTGACGTCCACGTCGGCGCCATACCTGAGCGGGCGACAGAAGAGCAAAGGTTTGGAAACGAGGGCACGCCCCAGGGTGGCAAACTGGCAGGGAATGAGACTGAAGGACACCTGGAGCACCCTGTCTCTCTTTGGTACCTCTGGGGTCCACCACCCAAGAACCACCCATACCTACCTGAGAAGCGCTTCTGAGCAGGGATGGCATATCCAGCATGGTCTGATCTTCAAGAAGCCAAGCTGTTTCTCTGCCCACAACAGCCCAGGCTCGGGAGGGAGCAGCTGAGGAACATCTCTCCTTGCCCTCCTGAAGGATGTGCCTTAGCACAAGGGATGGCTCAGCCCTGAGCCAGCACCATGTAATGTTGGATGCTAATGAGCCAGCTGGGGAGCGGGGATGTTTCCAAATGACTCAGTTGAAGAGATGCAGTGAAGTAACTTCCCCACCAGGACAAAACAGGCCAAAAAAGCCATGCAGGCAACCGATCTGACTGTCACAGGCAGCAGGGAATTGGAAACAGAAACCTGTGCTCAACAGGGAAACGTCTACGACAAAATCCTACTCCCAAAGGAGCTGGGGTGGTTGAAATCCCATCAGAAATCCCATCAAGGAGTCCCCACTAATCAGCTCAGCTGAAGGGATGTACCCACTAACTCTAAGCATGCAGGAAAATGGAAAAACACACAATAATTGCATCAGACCTTCCGCTCTCCCCATCCATCCTGCATAGTTCCATTCACAGGTTCCATTCACAGGAGCTGAAGGGAAGACTTGCACAAACCTCTCAACAACTGGGTCCTACCTCGCTCTACCCCACAGAGAATCCCGTACCTCACATCTTCATCACATCCCAACTGCTCCATAAGCCCTGCAGCCAGAGCAGCAGAGCACGCGAGCAGGCTAAAGCCGTGCTCGGTGGACATCAGCATCATCATCAAACACAAGCAATGACCACCTTCTGGGAAGTAAGGATGGCACTAAGTTGTGAATGAGCCAAAAAAAAAGGCTTACTAGCTTTGGTTCTTTTCATTTTTTTTGGAGGAAGTGAAGAATGTGGCCAAATAAACAAGAGCAAAAAGGCTGTGTCGTTCTCTGGAAAAGCATGGAATTTGAAAAATGACAATGCTGTGGAAAGAAGAGATGGCAGAAATAAGCACTTATTTCCCCCAGGCTGGGTAACACCCAAGCACTGGGGACACTAACTCCATCTATTTCACATGCAACTTGGACAGGAACAAGGAGGACGAAAACATGATCCACTAGCTGGTCTTAAGTGCAGCACTGCAGATCAAGCAAAGCCTTGTCCCTTCTCCACACAGAGTCCACCTCCCAAAATTGCAAACTGAGCACTCCGAGAACTAGTTTTTTCTATCTTTATAGATTATGTTCCTTATTCTGTTCCTTTCTGCAGTTAATAAACCAAACAAGGAAACCACCTGTGGACAAATTCTGCCCCATCTTTTGGGGACTTTTGCAGCACCTCACTCCATCTCCATGACTTCACCTATGTTAGAGCATAGAGGACAAAAAAAAAAAAAGCTGTGTGTTCTCCACAGGCAATCACACGTGTTCCCTGTAGGTAAACAAACCTTTTAAAATCAGACTACATGAGCATTTGGATAGTCATCCGTGCTGCTGTGGGACTTTTGTAGGGCTGTTGTATGGCCACTGTCTTGACCAGACAGCAGGTACACCTTCATTTCAGCTCTTCTTTTTCATTATTGTCGTCAAAATCTTAAGTGGAAAGCCCCAGTTTAATGTAAAATTAAAAAATTCTGCTTTTAGAAGTTAGGCATGCGCCTGAGGCATCAGGATGATTTGTCAGATCCCTTCTTCACCATTTTTAGCGTGGGAAAAGGATACTCTTGTCCTAAATACACTGGGTCAGCCCCCAGTTACACTGCAAGTATAATGCCACAGTCCAATCCCATGGCAGCATGATCACACCACAAGCTGTTAAGGAAAATACTCTATACCCTGGCAATATAACCATAAATATTTCCTCCAGCCATCTGATAAAATGGAGTGCCATTCCATAGCTATGCGTGTGTTTACTATTCATGGATACAACCGCTCCTATTGCTTGGTTAGCTGGTTCAGCAAGTGTGGTAGGATTCAGGATTCCTCATTGTGCTACCATATGACTAAAAAAATACAATAAACCAGGTGATGTTTAGACACCTGCAGCAAGCCAAAACTGGGCTGGGCTTTCTTTGCAGGACACTGAGGTTCTCTCACGCTGAATAAACTGAAATATTTCCTTATATCTCAGTAAACGTGTCTTCCTCGTTGCACTCTCCCTGCCAAATCTTTTAAATCAACATTTTTAAAATCTCTGAGTGAGCTTCGTAACATAGGACTGCATTTTAAAGCAAGCAACTCTGAACAGATCTGTGAAATCCGTACTCTGAGATATTTGAAATTTTGGGCAATCTGACAATTTGGTATTAGCTTAGCAGCCTTGGGAGAGACATCGTCTAATAAAAAGATATTGGACAAACTCCAGTTAATTTTTAATCCTGAAAGGTTTCCAAAATCTTGCTTTTAATATTGCTGGCAAGGTATCCCAAGGAGTAGACACATAAATCAATGTATCAGCTCTCCATGTGCTGCTGAAACACCATTTGCTACGTTTCACCCTGCTTTAGAGGATGGACCAGGGAAGATTCTGGGGAATGCTGCACGTGAGCTGAACCCTGTACCAACAAGCACACGGCAACGGGGACATCCTTGTCTCAGCTTGCTGAGAAAGGAGCAAGGAGGAGGGACCACCTCCCCTTCTTTCTACTTGCCAGCTTCCTTAAAGCTGCACTTGTATGAAAATTAACTTTCCCATAAGCCAAAATGCAAGGAGAAAATCCCCAGACATTTTTAATTTTTTCTATTCAAATCCTTTCTGTTGTTATTTTCTAGATTTGCAGTCATTGAAAGGACTCCTTGGAGACTGCTTCTGTGTGAATCCAAATAAATTTTTTTCTCCTTCTACAAGCTACATTTTCCCCTTTATGTCCCCCTACTATTTGGTGCCAGTGGCCCATATAGTTGCTCAGCACGGCCCCTTATACAAAAAGGCTTCCAACTGAGAAGAAAGGAATCATGACGTGCCACGGAGGAAGAAACTCAAGTTTGCACAGTCCACTGCTAGACCTTGAGCCCACCCACTGCTGGTGCTGCAGAGGACGTTTCCTAAGGGATAGGAGGTCACCAGCTGTGTGTGCATCAGGTATCTGGCAAGGGGAGACTGAGCCAGCTGGCACGGAGGGTGCCCTAGTGATGGGTAAACACCAGGCAGTGAAGAACAGACAGTGTTGGCAACTGTCTGTCCTCCCAGTGACAGAAGACAGTCCGAGCAGCCCAGCTAGACAAAGGAGAGATGTGTTTCCAAACAATTTTTGGTTCACTGGCAGATCCACCTCACTTATAAATTCAGCCAGGGGCGTGGACCTGGCAGTCGAGATGGAGGTGGTGGGGAAGATACCTTCCAAGATTTGGCTCTGACTAAAGGAAGGAGGAGGAGACTCCTCTCTTGGGCTTTGTCTTAGGAGAACAGTCACAGCAGTCACACAGGAGGGCACAGACCTATTGTCAGGGCCAAGCGATGGAGAAGACATGGATGTCTCTTTAGCCATCTCTCCACCCTCTCTCCTGTTCATCTCTTGGCCAGCTTCACCAGGCTTATGGAGGCACTGGGCATGAGAGGAAGAGAATGGATGCTCCGAGCCGCATGGGGGAAAAGATCCCAAGGGAATAAGAGAGGGAGGTAGTGGAACTCTTCGCCCCACCAGGATCACCTCCACCTTGTACCCAAACTCTCACCTGATCAGTTCCTGGAGGATGTCTGCCCGGCCCACACGTGCCGCATGGTACACAGGGGTGCTGCGGTGGTGCCGGCTGCCGTTGGGGTCAGCTCCAGCTTCCAGGAGGATCCTGGCACACTCAAGGTGCCCATTGACCACCGCTACGTAGAGGGCGGTCTGCCCCTTCACGTCCACCAGGTCGATCTCAGCCCCTTTGCGGAGGAGGAAGTCAACGCAGGGCCCGTGGCCGGCAGTGGCAGCGATGCGCAG
>JAHREE010149435.1:0-13369 GCA_033628505.1 Tringa tobata | reverse complement strand
CCTTCCCCTCTTCTCTGCCCTGGGGAGGCCCCATCTGGAGCCCTGGGACCAGTTCTGGGCTCCCCAGTTCAAGAAGGACAGGGAACTGCTGGCGAGGGTCCAGCAGAGGGCTACAAAGATGCTGAGGGGCCTGGAGCATCTCCTTTACGAGGAGAGGCTGAGGGACTTGGGTCTTTTTAGTCTGGAGAAGAGAAGGCTGAGGGGGGATCTGATCAATGCTTATCAATACTTCAAGGGAAGGTGTCAAGAGGATGGGGCTGGTCTTTTTTCAGTGGTGCCCAGGGACAGAACAAGAGGAAATGGGCACAAACTTGACTAGAAGAAGTTCCACCTCAACATAAGGGGGAACTTCTTTGCTGTGAGGGTGGCAGAGCCCTGGCAGAGGCTGCCCAGGGAGGTGGTGGAGTCTCCTTCTCTGGAGACATTCAAACCCGCCTGGACACGTTCCTGTGCAACCTGCTCTGGGTGGACCTGCTTTGGGAGGGGGGTTGGACTAGATGATCTCCAGAGGTCCCTTCCAACCCCATGTGATTCTGTGATTCTATGATTCTATGAAGTTGTGCAAAGCAGGAGGAGTTAGGGCACAAATGTCAAGTGCTCCTCTCTTGCCTGCTGTTACTTGCCAGCAGAGGAATATCTGTCTGGCTAAAGGGCAACTACTTGGTTATTAGTCAATCTAAAGGAGCAGACTTGTACTAACAGCCCATGTTTTGTAACTATTACCAAATAATAAGTAAAACCTGCTTATAAATGCCCGAGAGGTTAAGTAGCTTCTTAGCTTAATGATACTGAATGTTTGATATTACAGACAATCAGATGCCTCCGGAAATAGATAGCAGTGTTGAACTTCTACTAGTCCAAATCTTATCAGGTGCAGTGAAAGGAAAAAAATATTCTTCTCTGCTATTCCACACTTTAATGTGCCTTTGCTCCTTTTTTGGTTGGAATTGGAAACGTAGTCGGAGGTTTGTCCCCTTTTTTCCTGCAGAAGTTGTTCGGTTTTGAAGTGCTATGGAAGAAAATGGTGTGTGCTGCGACAGGGCACTTCCCCAATATTTTGAGGAAGAGAGGTAATTGTTTGCTTAGCTGACAGCTTAAGGAGTGGAGCTGGACTCTCCAAAAGCCAAAGTAACACTTCAGGTGGTAATGGCAAAGTAATAAAATTGGATCTTAACTGTTTATAGGCTGGAAGAAAACAGTAGGGAAATAATATTTTCTACTAGAAGGGGGCTGAGCTGGTGTTTCGATTTGAGTGTTTCTCTAAGTATGCACAGAAGCTAAACTGGACAAAGAATTTGAATAAAAGCTGTTTCACGGGTGCAAATAAAACTAGTCATTAACTAAAGAGTCAAGACCCTCCCTCCACCTCTGTGGCAGAGGGTGCTGGTTGGTGTCAGTGTGTGTTTTACCCCGATGGCAGGACTTTGCACAAATGCTTGTGCTGGTATAAGAAGTTTCCCCTACTTGGACTTAGCGGCATAAACCTTTAGTACCCTTTTGTAATCCTGGCTGTGCTGCTTTCCCCCATATGGCTATCCTGCCGGGGGGGATACTTGAAGAAATAAGAAACTTGGGACTAAATGTAGTGTGAACCCCTGGAGTGCACGCAGAGTTCCTCAAGGGTTAACGTTTGAGTCCCTGGCAGTACTTTACTGCGCTTGAATAGTTTTCTTGGCAGAAGTGACTATCAGTACACCAGGCTTGGAAGTATTGATTTAACTGCAGAACTCTTATCTTGAAGTTTTTAAAGACCTAGCCTCCTGTCTCACACTCTCTGATCCTCACATAAAGGCACGCTTTCCTGTGAGCCAGCTGAGAACTAAGCCCCAGAAGTGCTTTGTAGAGGCACTTCTTTCTCTGAGCAGGACTTGCCATGTGTTCGTGGCTAAGGATTTGCATTCCGCTCTCGAGCTCCAAGGTTCTCAACTCAACTTTTCGACTCTTAGTTGCAGATTTGTAGTCTGAGGGAAGGTCAGTGTAGAAAATTTCATTCTTAAAAGGGAAAGCTGACACGAAAACGTCACTTCAGTGAAAAGAAGAAAAGCTTTAAGTAAGTGTTTCTCAATTATCAGTAATAACCTTTGATGTGCAAAGCTGAGTAGCTAAGAATTATATACCGAAAGGTCTCAAAATGACCCACAGCTGGGAAAATGTATTGAGCCATCTTAAGCGTATCTGTTTTCTCACAATCATAGCTTATTGACAGCGAGACAGAGCCATACTCAGTTGTGCCTACGTGATGATCTGTTGCCCCTATCTCTTTGTGGGGGTTTGCACTTGCCAATATTATTCCCCAGCAGCTCCCTTTCCTTCTGCCTGCACAGACCTCTTTCTGCAACGGTGTGTAGATCCCACCGGTTTGGAGGCTGAGACACAGCTCCAAGTGCCATACCACAGAACAGAGCCAAATTCATGCCTGACCTAAGAGTGAAGTGAAATAGTTCTGCTCTGGGAATGAGTTCAGCATGGGACCAAGCCGTATCCAAGTCTTGATTGCTTCACTGTTTTAAAAGAAAAAAAGAAAAGGGTGCATTAAACTTGGCTGAAGTGTAACTGTGAACAGTTGAGCTATTTAGCTGGAGCGCTTAGGATGGAGCTCTACAAACTTCATAATAACTTTCATAACTCTTGGTTTGTCCTTTTCCTCTGCAAAGGGGAAATTTACTGATGTACATTTTCTCTCTTTTTTTTTTTTTCTATTTTTTTGCCATTAAGATAACAGAATCAAGCAACTACTCAGCTTGTAGACTGTGCAGGAAAAGAATAAGTAACTTGATTATTGTACTTTATTTCCAAATACTCCCGTAGCTAAGCACTGTGTGAGTTGATGAATACTTTAATGTTACGAACGTGATGGATTCTGCATAAGTTTATGCATAATTCTGCATAAGCTCCAGCATTTGCACAAGTGTGAGTGACACTAATGCCACACGGGACGAAGGTGCCCCCAAAGGTTAGGACGGCGTGTGGGATGGGACTGGCTGCAGCTGGCGAGCTTCCAGCCTCCCAGGCCACCAGCGCCTTCCACCAGTGCCCTAGAAAAAATCCAAGCAAATAAAAGTGTTTGCCCTGAGTTTGATGTAGTTTGAGTTTATGGCCTGGGAAGAGGAAAAAGCCTTTTATTGTCAATTCAGATTGCACAAGGGACCCTATAAAAGCCGGCGGCGGTTGAAGCAACGTGTCCAACTGTTACGATTGCATTGAAGGAAGGACTCGCCCAGCACGCAGTACTGCCCGCTTCTGCTGTGTCATAGAAAGCTTTTTATTGTGGCCCAAGCTCTCTGAATGGCGTTCAAAGAAGCCACTGAGCCAGGAACAATTGAGGTTAAGGTGACCCTAGTGTTACAGTTCGCATTCCCAATGTTCAGGCTATTTTTATCTCCTTGCCCATCTGCGCCAAGTCCGTGGCTTTCTAGGTGTACCTGTGTAGCCTGCTCTGGCCATGCAGTTTAATGGTGGAGTGTATTTACTGCACGAGTCTGTACAGCCTGTGCTGGCTGACATAAAGAACAGTCCAAAAGCTGTTCGTGTGTTTGACCTGACCGGCGATGAGGCAGGTGTAGGCACTGAGGGCCTGGTGGCAGTTGGATACTGGTTCACTGCATGCATTCGATAAAATGGTGAAAATACATAGATTCTTGAATTGTTGCTTAGGCTTCTTGTAACTGTTGGTAGCTCGCTCGCTTGAAGCTGATATATGTGATTTCAAAACCTGTTAAATAATTATTTCCTGATTTGTGTGGTGCAAAAATGTCGATTTTACTCGGGGGGAAAGAACACACAGAAAAGCTAGGAAAAGCTGAAGCTTGCTTTCCAATACTTAGTACCTGCTGCAGGAGGATGAAGTATAAAGAAGACAACATCTACAAGTTGTAGATGCCCCATCCCTGGAAGTGTTCAAGGCCAGGCAGGATGGGGCCTTGAGCAACCTGCTATAGTGGGAGGTGTCCCTGCCCATGGCAGGGGGGTTGGAACTCGATGATATTGAGGTCCCTTCCAGCCCTAACCGTTCTATGATTCTTGGTGCAGTTTGAGGATCCCCTGGTACTCCTCATGGCAAAACTAGGGCAGAAATATTTGCTGGGAAGCTCTCTGCGTGCCTGGTGGGAGAGGAGATGCTGTTTGCTACTACCTAAATTAATCACTTTGCAGTATCCCCAGCTTTGACTTTTCCAGGTTGATGTGGATATTACCCTTTAAAAAGAGAAATATGTAAGACAAGGAAGGAGGAGTGTGGTGGAAGATGATGACAGCAGATAGGAGAAGGAATATATTAGATCACTACTGCTCTCTAAAAAGGAGAATAGCTAGGCTGCATGGCTTCTCTGAGATAACACAGGACCAACAGTGAGCATTGCAGCTGGGAGAACATGAAAGGCTGTGGCAATCAAGTGTAAAGGTCATTCTGGAAGCAAATGACTTAGCCATGCTCTAAGCTGAGATGGTTTTGTCTCTAGAACTTTTGCTTTTACAATTTAGCACTTAGAAGTGCAAGAAACAGCAAAGTACAACTTTCCAATGCAAGTCTGTGCATCCTGGGAATGTGTATAAAAGATTGCTGTTGTGCTTTTCCAGTGAAAATACTTCTAGGGACTTGAACCATCCCAGCAAATCTTTGGAGTCAGCTGAGGGGGTAATGTCCCATAGTACGATATGGTGCAGCATGCAGAGAGAAAGGCTTTTGCCAAGAATAAAACAGGGAACAGAAGAATAAAAGTATTGTTCTTGCTCTCGAGACAGACTATCCAGGATCTCAAACATGAACCACTCATGGGAGGTGCGAAAGTGAAGTTACCATCTCACTAATGAAGTGGAATGGATGGTAAATGGAGGGAAGATCCCAACATGAGACTAAACTAGAGTGCTCAGGTTGGACTGCAATCTTAGCAGCAAGTTTTTGCTTTTGTCTCTTCAGGACAGACTTGAATCAGGAGGTATTAATGACTCTGAAAACAGATAGAAAGGGCATACTGGGATTTTAGTGTCTGGGAAGCGGGACGAAAGAACAGGTCATTGCTAGTAGTGAAGTAGGATCACTGGCATTGGAGTGAGCAGATCAGGTCTAAAGGTTTGACTTTCCTTTTTGAACAATAATTGATTATTTTCATTGCATAGCAGTTACTTATTGAAAAAACAGAATTCTGTTTCAGTGAAGAGGGTCTGGAACGTGTCCCCTTATGGATTGCTCTACGCAGCTCCAGGGTAGGTGAGCTGGTTGGTAAGAGCACACTAGTGAGCCATTTGACTAACAGAAGTATCTAGAAAAATCAGTTCAGGCTTCCATGGAAAACCTGTTGAGAGTATGGAAGGTAGCAGAAAGACGAGGTGTAGCTGGAGGAGAAGGGCAGGCAGAAACTCATCTGTATGAGGATGACGGACAGGGCCCCAAGCAGCAGAGACAGATTTCCTGTCATGTGGACTTCTCTTCCTGCTATTTAATTTGTTACATGCAAATTTGTATGCTTCACTGCCAAGAGATCTGAGTTTTTTTAAGCAGGACGACATGACTATAAAGCAGTTTGAGAGACAGAGGTTAGAAGGCAGGTCAGACCAGGTCATGGGTAAAATCTGAAGGCAAACTGAGATTCAGAGGAGAAGAGTTGGAGAAGGAAGAATGAGCAACAGGAAATGAAGCTACAACAACAAACCTTATCCTGAAAAATGCCAGATTGTTTTTCATTCCAGTAGGAATATCTGCCTTGGTTCTCAGCGTAGGATTCCATTTGGTGGGACAGTAAAGAAACTGCTAGTTCTCTGGGGGAAATGTGATGTGCCAGATGTCCAGATGTTGGGTGAAGTGCTGTGCTCTTCCTGCTGAAGTCAGATTTAAAAAAAAAAAACGTGAAGTTTAGATTCAACTAAAGATATGGAATGACAAATGACTCCATATGGACCATAAAAACATATGCACTGTCCTGTGCCCGTGCACTGAGGTAGGGCTAGAGCCCTTTTCTGCAACTTTCTCCACTGCAGGAGAGGTGTGATGGAGAGAACAGAGTCTACTTCATGCAAAGGTGAATTGTCCACCAGCTGGGAACTATCCCTACCTGCGCTGAGAAAGAAACTACTTCCTATAGAAGAGGAGTCATGAAACCGCAGAAGAAGAAGGAGAGAGCTGCTTGTAGTTCCCAGTGCTCCCTTGAGACCATGTTTTTACTGGCTTCATCTCTTGATGTAGCAGCCCTCACAGCCTGTGGTTTCCTCAGCCTGATATTGGTGTAACATATGCCTTTTTGGAGAATAATAGTTATGTGTTATTTTGTGTATAATAGTTATGGCTCACTGAATTTTAACAGTCTCATCAGCTGGGGCATGGAGCCCTTTAAACCGCACATTCCCCATGTAAAAACTTTGTTCAGAAATGACCTTGTTGCCTCACTTACTGCAGAAAAACACAAGATTCAGCAGTACTGGTTTATAGCACGTGGTTTTTGGATGCTGCCTGGCTCAGTACTACGTGTATTCAGAGGTACTAAGACAGAAAGTATCTTACCATAGACACTGATGGCCAGGCACTGCTGCTCTGTCCCTGTCTTTTAAGGATTAGGTTTTGTTCACCGAGTGTTAATTTAAGGACCAAGCTTGGCATGTGAAGATGTTTGAGTGAATTTAATAGTAATTAGGAACTATAATATATACTTACAGCTATGGTAGGAATCTACCTTACATTCTTTTGAAAGAATGGGAGAAATTGTTCTCTTTTTCAAATCCTTTGGCAGTTCATTTTGTCTTAGAAGGTCATTGTACTTCCTGCTAGGTGACAATCTTTTTGTTTCTAAAAGATTATCTGGAGGAGAAGGGGAGATGGAACAAGCCTCCATTGCCCATTGGGCTGTTGGCAGCAATGTAACATGAAGAAATCTGAGCTTTCAGGCTGACAAATAATTTAACTATCTAGGCTTTAGAAGGAAGGCTGCTTGGTTTGTTTTGCCAGCTATCTAGATATTAGAAATATAAAACATCACGCAACAGCACTCTTAAAGAAATTTAAGTAGTTTCTTTTTGCTTACCAGTCTTCTCTGGTGGCTTTATGCAGTTGCAGAATGCTGCTGGGAGGATTAAGTCATGATTTGCCAATCTTTGACACGAACTAAAATGTAGGCAAAGGCTTTTGGGCCTGTGACTTACAGGATATCATGCCAGGACATGCCAAAGAAGCTCTAGGAAGATGGAAATGCTTGTGGGTTTATTAAGAAATTTAAGGAATGTGGAGTATTTCACTTCAATAAATGTCAGTCTCTGGCTTCCAGCTCACTGCTGCTGAGACAATTTCCTCTTACTTGAGCAGAAGTCTGAGAGGGTAACAACCAAGCTAGAAAATGCTGGCTATTAGCCTCTGTCATGAACTGGAGGAAAAAAAAAACATATCGATGTTTTTTTCCTTTCCAGTAATTCCATCATCTTGCAGATATTGACACAGGAGTAGAAATCTGATTAGTAGTAGACAATTAAAGGCGCTTTAACCTTCCAGAGGCTAAAGTTCACCCTGAATACCAAAGTAGCACTGTGTTGCCAGGGGGTGCTTAATCCATAGAAGGTTGACAGAAAAAGTGTACAGAAAATGGGCCAAAAGTCTGCAAATGCAATTCATAAGCAACTTCAGCAGAAGACCTGGGGCCCAAATGGTTGGAGATGGCACTGAAGTATCAGATAAGCTGAACTCCTTCCCCGTTGATATTTGAAGCCACAATAACGAGGACTCCTATCAACCCAACAGATATTTCCCTAGGTCAGAGCGTCCTTCCCCAGCTACTCCCTGGGAAGTTTTCTGTATTTGTCATCCATGGAATTAAGTCCCCTCATCTGTTTTTGCAGCTTACTGTATCTACTGTACAGCCTGCCCAACTGGGGAATGGGAACGTGCCCCCGTAGTCGTCGTGTGCTGCAGAAGTAGCTGCCCGATGAGAATGCTTGGGGGTTTGGCCTTCATTACAATTAACTGGAGTTCCCAGCTCTGTGGCCAAAGAGCACCCAGACAGTGAAGGGCATTTTAATACCAAATCCACGAACAAATCAATTTACTGCAGTAAGCTACTTAGGGGGCCCATCTGGTAGCTGCTAATTTACAGACTGGGCCATCTGCCACTGTCACAAGCGGGGAGGACTAGAAAAGTTACCCAACACAGCCAACAGTTTAGCTTTGTTTACATATTTATTTTTTTTTCTCAATGCTGTGTTTTGTTTTCCTGCGAACTGTCAGCAACGGCGGTGGTTTCTCTTCCGAAATCCACTTTTCTCAAACCTTGGATCATCTTGTGCAGCTGGGAGACACTGCTGCTGTGACTCAGCGGTTGTCCCTGGGTATGTTTATGCAGCATTCAAGCTGCTGACAGCAGGATGGTTGGGGATGCTGTGTTTCTACCCCAGTGCCTGCATATTTTAGCTTGGTGTGTGACAGCATATGCGGAAAACGTATTTGAAATGTATGTTATTAAAGCCTTGCTCCCCTTGAGATGCAGAATGCCTTCTGCTCTACTGAAAACAAGGAGAGGAAGAGAGGCTGTGTGATATAGGGAGTAAATCTCTTCAAAGCCACAGATTTGTTCTCTGTTTGAGTTGGTTTTGAACATATGTGGGGAGTGAGAGGTGGAAGGTAGTTTGCAAATTCTTCAGGAAAGGTCAGCTCTGAAGAGTGATGGTTTTGTAGTCCTTGCAAAATGTGCCATGTCAACGTGGGGTCAGTCAAGTACTGCTGGTGCTCAGGAGGCTGTGACCACCTTAGAGTACAGCTACTCGTGTCTGGCATAGGATGCGTCCCCTGGCACACATCTTCTGCATGTCCCCTGACACACAACTTCTCTGATGTTGTGCCTCTGCAATCTGAATGCTTAGTTAAGGCCGGTTTAATTTCTTCTCTGTGGCTCATCCACTTCTGTGAATGCTCATCCGTTCTAGTTGGGCACTCTCCCCTGCATGAGTGAGCTAATGGTTGGTTTTGTTCAAGGTCTACGTGACTAGGTCTTGTCATCTGCTCTTGGTGGATGCCAACTCTCACAGAGCTTGTAACTTGGATACAATTTCTTGTTTTAAAGATGATGTGGTGAAGCTCAGCTAGGTGAAAATTCCAACTGGGAAAAGCCTTAGTTTTCCTTTGAGAATACATTTATGTGCCCTTCAAAAAGGGTTGGAATTTAATTTAATCCGTGCTTGTTTTGTGCTGACTGGATAATGTTTTAGGCTCTGGCAACCTGAGCAGTAGAAGTGGTGGCATACAGGATTTACATGTTCTTCAACTGTTAGCTCCACAGCTGGTGAAAACTGAATCAGCGCAATAGACCCAACACTGAAGGTTTGACCCTGAGAACTCCTTTGGGCTTCCCTGGATTAAGATGGAAGGTCACCCTAAGAGGGAAAAAACTCAGCAACAACAAAGCCCTGCAAAATCAGCTGCTTTTTTTTTTTTTTTGACAAGGTGAAGATCTGAAGCCTTCCCTTACTTCATGAGACTAATGGTATTCTGGGGATAAATGGGGACAAAGGCTTTCTACTGGAAGTTTGGGGCTGCAATTTCTTTTGCATCTGAACATGCTTTTCCTCACTTACTGTGATTGAACGTGTAATCCTTAGGGGGCACATTAATTGAATTCTCTATCAGACTCTGCTTTAAGAAGTGGGAGGGCCCAGAGGAAAGATTACCAATAGGGGTCCTGTGGCTAATGTGGTTAAAAATTATTTGGCTGCCAAAGAGAGAATGTTGTTGTTCTCTATTGTATTTCTCTGCAAAGAGATAACACTGTTGCTGACTACAAAAGTGACAGGTCATACATGTTTAATTTGAACAGCTATAAAAAGAAACTTGCAGTAGGACTGCTCACTGGGAATTTAATAAATAAAAGTTATTACCAGAGCTCAGTATAATCCCAAGGATATCTCTTTACGTACTCTTCTTGGAACCCAAGCTATCAAAAAATTAAGCTAGGAAGTTGTTGTGTTAAGAGCAGATTAGATCTGAAAGGCAGAATTATCTTTTTTTTTTATTTTTTATGATGGAATTTGGATGCTGATCACTGATCTGTTTTGTCCTCACAAAGCTTGTACGTCAATACTGCTAGACTATTTTACAGCTGGGTAACTACAGGCTCAAATGAAATAACCAGCCCAAGGTTACCCTGGGGCTCTTTGTAATGGTGGTGGTGGGTGCTATGCCTATTAAGCTGTCATTATCTCTTGGTACTTCCCTGGTGGAATCATAGTGACCATGATGGCTATTTATGTGATTGAAACCATCCCTCAGGTGCAGCTATTTGGGTTTAAGTGGCTGTGAGGACACAGGTTCTGCCCCAGCTGTGTCTCATTTCTCACAAGGCTATAAATGAGGTTGAAAGGTTGTGTGGTGGCTGATAGTGGTGTAGGTAGGGGTAAGAAGAGGGGAAGTCCTTGGCCCTGAAACCTACACCTGATTTTCTGTGTCCTGGTCTACCTTCTGTGTTACACAGGAGTATGAGGATGGGTTTCATGTCCCTGGTGTCCTGGAGGGTCCCCCTGGGTCTCTGTGCTGGTGAGAGAGCTGAAGGACTCCGAGGTTTTGTGATGATCCACAGGATCTGCTACGAGATGCTTTAATATTTCTGATTTGGACCTGAATGTGAAGAATACATATCCCACTGTAAGTGTTGTAAGATTACAAAATACATTTTAGGGGTTTAGTCTGTTTCATTGAAGTCTATGGTTTGGTTTTGCCTGCTTTGGTCAGGAATGCACTCCTGGGAGAGGCACTGCACCTCCTGCAGTGTTTAAACCTGAGGAAATTGGCCACAGCACCAGGAGCTGTGATTTCCTTCTGTGATTCCACAGCTTTTCCACTGCTGCGAAGTGTGGTGTTGCTGAAGTGATAAAACAACTGCTGCAAATAAGTCTCAAATATTTAATCAGTGCACCAAGGCAAAGAGTTGAACGTGGATACCGTAGTGGACTTTTTTGGAAGTGAGTTGAGTAGCTACCCAGGTTTTGCAGCTTTGCAATGTGAGTGCTTCAGCCTCATTTGTGGCATTCTGGCCACGTGCTGGCATTCTGCAATGAAAATGGACCAACAGAAGTTCCTTATGTTTTTTGGTCTGGAAGCTACTCCATGGGTAATCAAAGTTTTGTCTTTTGAATAAGTTAATCACTGACTTGTTTTTGTGGTTATTGCTTGAGTTATTGTAAATTTCTTTGCTCAGTAAAATTTCAGGTGTGTCCTTAACCTGTGTCTTTCACCTGTAATTTCAAAGCTTCGTTTCCCTGTTCTGTGGAGGGAATAAAATCTTGCTGAAAGTATCCTGAAAAGTCTTGAGTAGAGATACATGCAAACTATGCATATGTAGGGAGTTTTACACAGCAAGGGGAAAGATCCTTCTAAGAGGTGGAATGTACCTTTAAAAACTGTTTAAGAAAGAAGTCATTTCCTCATGCTGAGCTCTCTGTTTGTTTTTTTGAGAATTATTGCTGCCTGTCTATCACTACCCCTGTGTGTTTAAGCTTGTAAAATAACCATGTAGAAACTCAAGGGATTGGCAGTGCAATAATCTAACAACTTCTAATAACACGTTGTCTGTTATCTTTGAGCTGGCCATCAGCTTTTGTGCTTTGCTAGTTCCTTTGATGCACAGAAGAGCAAAGTGCCAGCTGGCAATGCTTGGCTTTCGGGTACTTTGAGCGTCCTGTTAGAGCTTTCCTTTTTCTTGCCTTAGGAACTAGGTTTAAGTTAGTCTAACAAAGAATTCCAGGATCTTCCCGAGTCAAAAAGCTTGGTTGGACTCGGACTGCTGTGCATAGAAATGGCCATCTTAGAGGCAAGAGTGTGTATGTTGGGTAATGGATAATCTCTCTGGTAAACAGATGGGTGAGATTGAAGTACTAGACACAGAGCCAGGTGTGAAGTGCTTTGTCTGTTTGATGGCTGGATTAGTGGTGAAATTCTGTGTTTGATTTAAGAAGAAGCAAGGGGAAATTCAAGAGTCAACTGGATACGAAAGAAGAAGCTGGTGTGAGACTTGAAGCAGTATATAAGATGAGAAAAACTGCAGTAATTTCAGATCTTCCTCTCTTTGCACTGGTTTCAAATGCCAGTGTGAGAGGTAGGGCATGAAACATGGGCGATTGCTTGTTTTCTCTGAACTTTGAGACATTTGGTGTGCCTGTCTGGAGGCTGTGCTATTGTTAGGCTATTACTGCTGTCTGTAGTGGGGCTGGGCAGGAATGAGTAGGGAAGAGGGCTCAGCTGGAGAGAGCCAAGTTGGGAAGCTGTCACTCTATTTGTCAGATAATCTTTTTAGAAATTAATCTGTTATGACATAGGTTCTCCAGATTCCTAAATGCAGCCATGTCTTGGGGCTGCCCAGCCTTTGTTTTTCAGAGGCTATGAGCAATGAGCTCTTAACTGCAGTTATGTGTAGAGATTGGAGAACATTTCCCTCAAACTCAGTAGAAAAATGTCATACATAGCAAAATCACTTATTTTTAGGGTTGATGTAAATCTTGAAATGAAATAGTTCAACTCAATCAATCAATGCAATATTTTAATAAAGCTGCCAAGAAAGAAGTTAGGACTGTAGTTGTGTTCGTTATTGCATAGAATAAATCTTTCAAGCTCTGCACAGAAACAGGAACACGAGGTAAACTGAATTTCCTATTTCTAGGCTCAACAACATATCAAGGCTTTAAGACTGGCTACTGCTTGCAGTGTGACAAAAGGTGGTCTTTCTGTCTTTTCCCAGCAAAATAACATTTTTGTGCTCCTAAAGGGACAGCTTTAGCTCTAGTGTATTTGAGCTCAACTGGTATGAATTTGAGTGGGAGTCTGTGTATAGAGCTTTAACTTAGTCCTGGCCGAATCCTTCTTGGGGACATTCATTTGACACTCAACCCATTTTCTGTAATGTAATTCTCCTCACTGCTCCTCTTGCCAGGGCTTCCTACAGAAGCTTTATGTACAGGTAAGCTTCTGGCTGGTGTTGCTCCAAGACTACTCTTCACCTACCTGAAAAGGGATGCATTTTTATACCATGACATCTTCAAGAGCTTTGAGCCCAAAGATGTCTGGGCTTGTGGTCTCCTGATAGGTGAATGAGCTCATGGCTGGTGGCATTTATCCCTTCCACGTGGCTCGCTTATCCAGATGCCTTGTAGCAATGAAGGTGTTTGTGCTGTGCATATTGGTGTATAAGGAAAGGTCATTCCTGCCTGTATCAGGAACAGCGTGGCCAGCAGGAGTAGGGCAGTGATGGTGCCTCTGGACTGGCCACTGGTGAGGCCTCACCTCGAGGGCTGGGTTCAGTTTTGGGCCCCACGCTACAAGAAGGACGTTGAAGCACTGGAGTGTGTCCACCAAGCTGGTGAGGGGTCTGGAGAACAAGTCCTATGAGGAGAGGCTGAGGGAACTGGGCATGTT
>JAHREE010149434.1:0-11050 GCA_033628505.1 Tringa tobata | reverse complement strand
CCACAGCTTCTCTGGGCAACCTGGGCCAGGCTCTCACCACCCTCACAGCAAAGAATTTCTTCCTAATATCTAATCTAAATCTCCCTCTTCCACTCATCCTAGAAGCTGGCACGATGATGAATTCTGCACTGTGAAGGTCTTATTTAGCACTGCTTTCTGCAGAGTCCCTCCAACTTCCAGTCAAAATGACAGTAGCTAAAGAATATGGCTGTACAGGAAGAGAAGCTGGAAAGTGCCAAGTGAAGATTAAAGAAATGCCTACAATAATGGCAAAAAAAGAACAAGAGACTATGTAACAGTGATCGTGCAATGTGGGTGGCCAGTTTATCCTTTGCAATAAAGACACACGACTTTGTCAGTGGCAATGAAATTATTTTGTTTACCAGTACGAGCAGATGATAGCACATTATTATCATGTAACACTAAAATAAATCTAAACAAGCAGCAACTTAGCACATCTAGCTGGGTCTTCAAAGCAAAGTGACAACTGTGTACTCGTCACACGGTTACAACGCGATTAAAAGTACAGAATTAATAATTAAGAACTTCATCAACTTGATATAGCTCACATAACAAAAGATTCTCACCAAGCACTTGTAGCAAACAAGCACAAAACAACACACGTTTCATCACAGCATCTTGATCCTAAATGAACTATTACATTTCCACTCATCTGATCTCCAGCCATTACCACAATGCTGCCTTGTGAGTTTGGCAAGAATATTATTGAAGATTTGAAATCCCTTTTCATAGCAAGTTTGCTACTCTTAGATTTAGGAACGATGAAACCAGCACACTGCAGAGTTGCCAAGCTTGTCTATTGCATTTGTAAGAACTAAGATCAGAACTTTTCAAAAGCCACCTTAAACTGTAAAAATGAGTAAATTAAAGACGCAACAGAGTTACTTGGCCATAGACATCACCCACTTTTCAGCAAAGGATGGAAGAAAAGCTACTAAGTGAATTTTTGGGCCACATTTCTTCATCTGTGCAGCAAGAGCTAAGTGACACAGATAAGAACACTGTTATCTATCAAACCTCTGCTATTTACATACCAACATCTTTTGTCTAGAGAACCTCTAGAATTTATTTTTTTTATCCTGTGTATGATTTCATTTTATTTTAAACAACTGCACTGTAATACAGCACTTCTCTTGGCAGTGGTAAAACGTTGTGGTTTACTCCTATTTATTGTATTAAAAATGCATTTATTCCATTTAAAAACACTACTCAGCACAGTGTGAGCTGAAACTGTGGGTTAATGAAATCCATATGTCTGTCTTCTTACTTAAGTCTAAGTTAAATTAATAAAATATTAAAGGTATGTTGAATTATGTGTTTAAAAGAGTGCAATACAGTAAAATAATAAATCCTTCAAGTCTGACTACCAGCTAGGACAATTGTAGTTAAAAAACCCTGAGCCACACTAACTTCCCTAAGGTATATAGCTTAGTTCAGCAATGTGCATGGAACCAAACTACCCAGGTCTGTGGACTGCTCAGTAACGTTTGTTCTTACACCGATGAAGTCCAGGGTCTGCTGCACATCCCGTCCAGGAACACTATGGGGAACGTTAGAACATTAAAAAACCTCAGCAGCAGAGTCCAAGGCTCAAGTGAACTACAAAAAGCTGCACTCAGTCAACTGCGAAAAGATGCAACGGCGGTGATTCGTTGAGTGGGTTAAAAGTTAATTTTAACCAGGTTTAAAAAAGGGGAAATGCTTCTCACACAGCAGTGCTTAACACAGTCAGTTACGGATGTGCAAACAGAAAGGATCTGCTGTTGTTTAATCTTCAAGAAACACAGAAGTGTAATGAGTTAATTACTACTTATGAGCAGTCTTTAAACGAAGTTAACACAATAGGGGACCTGCTGTTCAGCACAGTCTTTCAAGCTGAGGGAAAAAGAATGAAGTAACCTACTCAGTTTAGAAGAGTCCTAAATTTATTAGTAGATATAGAGACCACACTAGTAATGCTCAAACTTCTCACATGTTCCTTAAGCTGTGATACCATCAGAATGTCCTGTATAGCCATTTAACCTTTTTTAAAAATAACACTGAATTAAAAGCAATAATAACAATTTAAATCAAATGCAACAGAGTCTTTGGACAAAAAAGGAAAAAGGGAGAACTAAGAGCCACAATATCCTTTCTGGTGAATGTGCATCACACGTACACTCTGCCCGAGAAGGAAAGAAGATCTAAGTACTGAGGTAGGCAAAGACTAGCCAAAGATTCAAAAAATGCAACAGGTCACCTCAATAAAATAATGAGCAATCCCATTGAAAAGACCAGGATCTATCTCATTTTTGTGTCCTCTTTCCTTTAAACTTAATCCTTTTAAAGCTACTAATTTTTGTTACTAAAGCTATTCAGAAGCAACATGTTCAGCTCAGCAGTCAAATTCTATTCTTAAGGTTGGAAACAGCGTTTGGTAGAGCAATCACAGGGAAAGGAGGTAGAAGAAATGCTTATGTGAAGACTCAATATATTCATCAAAGCAATTATTGGAAAGCCAAAAACCACTAAATTTTGATATTTCCTTCTTTCTTCCTCCACCAAGAATTCAAAAACATTTCAAACATTTAAAATGTTATCAGAACTTGCACGTTTTGCAGATAGGAATGTAGACAGTGGTTAATGCTCCCCTTGTGGCCGTAGAGACAAAGAGAACACGATGCAGGCAGACAAGAGCTTGCTCTGGATTCTTCTGCGAGCCCATCAAAAATTGCACAAACGATCGGCACCGGTCCATGATTTTGGTGATACAATTCAGGACTCTGCAGAGCTTACGAGCTCAGGCTCCCGGCCACACTGACTGCTTTAGTTTTCTGGAGTGCAAAGTGCTAACTGTATCTTTTCCAAATACTGTGCCACACTGCTGACACATCCAGGCTACCTTTACAATCTATAATGACATCCTATGCACATCACATATATATGGCTCACTATTACCATTTCTCCTTTTCAAATGCTTTGTTCCAAAAAGATTTTGCCAGTTACCTACAGAATGTTTTTTTAATGGTGAACAAAAAAACCGAAACGCAGTGATGCTCTCAATACAGTAGAATCTCTGCTTACAAAATTTCCACTTAAAAGTACTAAGAAAGATAACTTGACCCAGATAATGAAGGTAGACACCACACAGGTCCAAAGCCACCACTGTGCCATAGCTGTCTGACGTAAAATAAGACAAATATCCGGGAAGAATTATATTTAGCACAACCATTAATAACTTGAAAGCTGCAGAGTGTACAGAGGTGGGGGGTCACATCACATGGGGACTGATATAAACCATGAATCTCTCACACATATTTCCAGGACAGCATAAGAGAAGCTAAGGCAGCACCTGCGACAACTTCCTAACATCAGGATAAGGCAAACTTCAGAGAGGTCTCCAATTTCCCCATCTTCTGCTGTTCATCTCGCTTGGTTTTGCTGCTTTTCTGCACTTGCTTGCCCTTGTGCAAGTAACAAAGCAGGGCAGCTCTGAATTTCAGCTTTTGACTCAGATAGTCCTATTGTCTTAGATTCAAAAACAGAGGTGCAATGATCAAAAAAAGCTTCAGTTTTTATCACTTCCTCTCGTGATCTTTTTCCTCACATCAATTGAGGCAGAATTTGTTATATGTCTGTCATACGCTGTTCTGTGCAGAATAAATAAAACCCCTGACCTCATACCCCATGCAAAGGCATCAGCTAACCTTGTATTTCAGTCACCCATGGCCTCCTGTGTGGTATCTTGGAAACACAAGAAAATTTACTCTCCTCACAGCTTTTCCGGAATTGCATCTTCCCATCACTTCCGAAACGTTTTTTGGACAGAAAGATCGCTTTTAATTACCAACTTCTTTTCTGCTGCTAAGATTCCTACAAAACTTCAAAATCAAATCTCACATTGCTCAAAGCTGAGTATTTTTTTAAATCCACGTTCATTTGCCTCATTTGGTAAGAGCTCTTCTGTCTTACCTTTTGGTACCTCACACCATCAAAGGGTATGAATAAGATCAATTGAGGAAACGTCTAATGAAGATGAAGGATGGAAATGGGAATTTCAAGAGCATTTTGCTTCCTGTCTCTGTTAAAGACTTATCTCGTTCACCACCATGATGGTGGACTGATGTGACACTGGAGCAAATGTGTGACTACCCCCAGCCCCACCACAGTCACTAGTTCTTTCTGTGTCAATATATTGACATGGAATGATTGATGCTTTTCACCGTAACCTAAATCTCTTCCAGTGAATCCATAGCAGAATTTTACAACGAAGTGCTCAGTTTGCTGTCAGGTCTCCCCTCCTTAGAGCTGCACACCAATTTAGCTTTCCCTCAGAACACAACAAGGAAAACCAAACACCAAACCCAAGACAAACACAATATTCTAGCACTGACTCCTCTTCCTTCCCTCTACCAGCTCTCGCCACAAAACCTTCTCCCGAGTGTGTATCTCAGGGATTTGCCCTGTTTGGCAAAAGCACACCTCACCATTTAGGGTTGATTTATCCGGCAGGGAGTTTAGGTAATCCCTGCACCAGGACTAGACTCCCCTCTGAATACTAACAGCAAAATACTAACCCAACCCATAGAGACCAAAACCTCTCTGAGAATCGCTGTCGTTTCACCGCATGGACTGATGCTCTGAGCTGGGCAGAGACCACCTTTAGTGATCAAGAGCAAACCCCAGTCTTTGACCTAACTTATATTTTAATGCACATGTTTATTTAATGTAATCCATCCTCAGGATTAATGTAATCACGTAGTCAGGATTGAAGACTGAAGTGTTCTGGTGTAGAAAAACAAGAGAGATGGAGCAAGACGAACTATAGGGTGTTTGTGGGAAAGCAAGGCACCATTTTAGCTGTGGAGTGCTCTGTCAAACCCCAACAGCCCATTCCACCATGTTTCTTAAGGAGCATTTACAATTTTGTATACATAAACTAAATATTTACAAATGTATGGTACCTTTTGACCAATAACAGGTTTCTTTGTTACCAAATGGCTTTCCAATACAAGCTGTATCTGTATTAACTGATACCAGAAGAAAAGTCCTAACATACCATCAACTTTCCAATTATTAAACAAAGCCCACAAAACAACCCAGAGAGATGCTTAAAATTTTAATTATATAATACACGTATATATCCTAAATATAGACAGATAATCCATTTTCATGCATCATTCTAAACCTACTGTAATAACTGCAGTCCACCTCAGGTAATTTAATTTCATATTCTATCAAGAGCATACCATCGGAGTTTTATTTAAACGATAATTATTCTTTTGAAGAACTTGTATGACAGGATAATAGAGTTTAGAGAAATCCTTTGCCCAGGTGGGATTTCTCAGGAAGTTTTTAGAAAGCAAATCAATAAGCGTTTGCAGATTGAAAATCTGATCACATCCATGATAGTCCCAAGAGGGAGCTGTGAAATTGTCATTTCAGTGAAAGGATCTCAGCAGAATTAGTTATCTGTCCCCGAAAATTGCTAAAGGGTAGGGGACAGCAGTGAGTGTAGCAAAGGCAGTCAGGATCAATGCAACTATGCTTTGTGTTATTTATACTAACAGGCCTCTACCTTGTTTGCGATCTCTATTGTAAGAAAGGTTAAAATTCCCTTTGTGCTCCAAT
Source organism: Tringa tobata (assembly GCA_033628505.1). Classification (NCBI taxonomy): domain Eukaryota; kingdom Metazoa; phylum Chordata; class Aves; order Charadriiformes; family Scolopacidae; genus Tringa; species Tringa tobata. The sequence goes on along the minus strand of JAHREE010149434.1, from coordinate 5,419 downwards.
AAAATATTTGAAGGTGATTGGGAGGGTCTGAGGAGGAGCTATTGAAAGCCACGAGAGTGCGGTACGAAGAATTTTATTTCTAGTTCAATCAGATCTGACTTTAGAGAACCAACCCTCTGAAATATCTTGGATTGACTTTTCCTATCACCCCACCTCCTGCTAAAACAGCTGCTATCAAAAGTTGGTATCATGAAAAGAGTAACTGCTCATAAAGACCACTACTTGGTATTGACGTATAGAGATAAAACTGACCTTCTACAGAAACAAAGCTGGAGATCACCTCAGTGGAAGTACCTTTCTGGAAGGTTCCGGAGACGCCACTAGAGAAATTCAGGGATGATTACTGTCCTACATCTTCTCCATGGGCACAGGAATATACAGATGCCAAAATTTAGGAGAGACTTCACCTGTAAAACTATGCTCAGCTGGCTGAGGGCACCAGTGCTAGAGAGGGCTGCACAAGCCACTGCTCTTCTAGAAGCTTCACCTTGGAATGATGCCATGCAGTGATAGTCACAAAGGCAGAATTCTGGAATTCACACCTCTGACCTGGCATCAGCCAGTCTCCAGGCATCCAGCTGCTCACAGCCACCTCTGGCTCTGGCTCTCTCTTTCACTACCCAACACTTTGATCACTACTGTCTGGCCTCCAGTACTTTTTTCCTTCTCTCGAGTACATCTGGGCTGATGCTTCAAACACCACTTGTATTCAATCAATTCAGCTCAAGCACTAGTACCCACCTACAGCTGTCCCTTCGTTCCCACAAACCACGGTTTTGTGCATACCGAGTCTGCCAACGTAGACTTTTAATTTTTCATCAAGAAAATAACAGTATCTGAGAACACGCTACAATGGAGCCGTATCCCACGCAGGGAAATTAGTAATGTTTAAAAAAATTATTTGCTTATGCTAGATTTACCAAATAAATGCATACATCTTTCTGTGTGCCTTCTTCACTTCACCGGACTTTTTCCGGTTCCATTTCTGTAGGAGTCCATGGAATACTGCACAAAATCTTGCATTTTAATCATCCACAGGGAAGTTGATAGACATTTTGACTTTACACCAACCTGTTACAAAATCAGAACAGAACCAATTCAAATAAAAACCCCTTGAATTTCCATATCTGGTCTCAGTACGTGGAAATGCTCTCAATGAGGGAGTGGGAGCTTTTAAAAAAAATATATATCTTTTTTTCTCCTTTGTTTCTTTCATTTTTTTTCTCTAGAACACTTCCTCATCTCTCTTCCTTTGACTCCTACTATGTGACTGTGTTTCATGTACAGTATAAGCAAAATGTCAGTTAGAACTGAAGCCATAAGTCATGGACTTACTGGCTTTAAGCCAAGTCTCTCCAGGGGATCCACAAGACAGAATAAATTACTCATTAAAACTAGACAGACAACTAACATTCTTGTCATGAGGAGCAACAGTACAAGACATTAAGTTTTTGTAGTTGATGGGCACTTTAGTCTTTTATTCATATTGCTTTTGTCATTGTGGGAATAATTTGTCTCTTCTTGTAGCATCAATACTGGATCTTCAACAAGTGAGAGTGGATGGAAGGCAGGAACACCTGTACCGGTCACAAACGAGCCAGCACATGGAATATGGGACTGCCCAAAGGGGAATAAAATTATACAGCCTCTCCATTCAGGAATCTCTGATGGATTCTTGAAGAGCTATCTCAGCTCCTACCTCCTTAACATACTTAACCCCCTTCCACAGACAAATTTGTGCAATCAAAAATCTCACAAAACCATCCTCTAATTCTAAAACCTTGCTTACACTTGAAGAAAAAACTCTCAGAGGAATAGAGGCGACAACTACTATTTAATAACAGCTTCATGACAATTGGAATGACAATTTTGCAATAATAATGAAAATAAACATGAAGATATTTTCCTTTCAGTCCAGTCTTGTACTGAGGGGAATGAAAAATATTTTTTGCAGCCCCAGAAACAGGTCACGATTTTGTTTCAAGTAACTAACCATTTCTGTAGTGAATGGCAGCCCATGGGTTGCCTGGCCAGAGAAGAACAAATGAGGAGGTAAAAGCACAGAGAGAGGAAGGAGCTGTAAGGAGACATTAACCACCAAAGCTGCTTCCCAAAATACAACAGATCACCTTGTTAACCAACAGGGGTACGTGGTGCCTTCCTGCACACAGGACTGGTATGGCAGCTCCAAAATACCACGTGGAAAGGCCACTTCCCCGGCTGGGATTGTTCCCTTGTGATGCTTGGCCTGCACAATGGCCCAAGGGAAAAGGCACTCCCTTCTCAGCTGGACACTAAGGTGCCCGTTCCATAACACAGCTGACAAATATTGTGAAAGCCAACCCCACCACATACACAAATCCTCAAAAGCCTTTCCAGGCTCTTTCATTCCAACTGATGCAATTAAGCTGATCTCAGATCCTATGGACGCCTGTTGGGTTTCAGGTCTACGGCGCTGCTGAAACTCCCAGGAACCAACCTGGCATTCTCTGTACTGTTGGAGAAAGATCTAACGTTTAATGAGAATTTCCTTCAGAGGCCTTTATAGCATACTGTGGAAAATAACAGAAATAAGACAATTTTATAAGTAGCTGCTTGGCCAAACTTCAGTGAGAATTGTAGTCAAGCTCTAATTAAGCTAACAGGAAGCAGAATGGCTGCGAGAGCATTAGGGATGAGTAGAAATAAATGAAATTTGGCTTTTGCTTGCAGGAATCAGTAAACCAACATGATTGCAGACAGATCTATCTGTTACCTCACGAAGAATAAACTATCTTATCATGAGACACACCTTTCACAGATACACATACTAAGATGGCTTTGTACTAGTGACTCTGAGCTCTGCTGTAAGGCAGGGCTCCTCTGGCACCCAACCGCACTTGCTGACCAAGTACCAATTTACAAATGCTTTTAATCATCTCTGAAATTTATTACCTGAACCTAGACATTTCCCTGAAACATTTGTAGCCTGTCAGTGTTCTCCGAAGAGCCCTAGGAATCAAAGAACTAATTAACTTAGTTAACTCAGGAATTAATAACTAATTAAATAACTAAAAATTAACTAGCACAAAACCTGCCTTCTCCCAGCTTACCTCCTTATTTACTTATTGAGAACTAACCTGGGTATCTGTATCAGGGACAGCCCCTGTGGATGTAAAACTGCAGAAGGTGAAGCCACTGAACATCATCCTTCTTTCCTGGGAAGAAACCTCTTAGCTGGTGGTTGGAGAGGGGAAAGGAGCGGTGCCAGCAGCAGGGACAGCGGGCCCTGGGAGTTACCGAGCGGCTCACAAATACCTCAATCTGTGAAATCCAGTGAAAATACAGCTGCTGTGAAACAGAGCTCACTTCACAGCTCCAAGAGAGCACCTGAACTGGTGGGAAACGCGATGCCGACGGAGATCACACCCCTCGTGCAGCGCAGTTTAGGGGAACACTCGCCATATTGCAAAAAGGGCCCTATTTTCTCACCCCAATCGCCATAAAGATTTTGCCATAAGACTGAGGAACAGACATTTCTCCCCCCTCTAGAACTTAGGAAAACTTGTCATATGCTCATAAGTTAACCACTAAAAAACATGCCAGGTTTAGAGGTAAAAGAGTGATAAAAAGGCCCTTTTAAAGACATTTTCCTGAGGAAAAATACGTAAATCCTCCTCATCCAAGGAGAAACACAGAAATTACCAAAACTCCTCTTCGTATTTGTGAGAGCCCAAAAATCTCTTATCGCCTTATAAAACCTGCTACAAACCCACCTCAGTCCTGCTCAGCGTTACGCTTTAATCTTTCAGAAATGCCTTTAAACTTTTGCCCCATGAGTCCTATTTTAGCCCAGAGCGAGATCTGCAGGAGCTGAATGGAGAGGGACGGTCCCTGCCCAGCTCTGTGTCACCCCATCCAGCCACGCATCCTTCTGAAGCCCCCAGCCTGCCCAAAAAGAGTGAAGTTAATCATAACGCTCTTTTAACGATGAGTATGTAGGTTATGCAACGCAGAAGAATAACTCAGTAATTTTCATGGGGGTCATCATTATTCAGAGAGACATCTGAGAGAATGCTCTACGTGTGTAATGGTTTGAAAAGAAAGGTTTCAGCAATGGCAAGAGTGATTTCTTTTTTTTTTTTTTAAAGTTTTTTATAGAACAACGTGTCTTTGCTACCATGAAACACAGAAGACAACAGAAAACATCAGAAAGAAAAGGGAAAGCTCTTCTCATCACCTTGAAGTTCTTGCTGTGTATTGGGCATTTCAACTGAAATGGCCTCTTTTCCCAAAGAGAATTTTAAATGCTCTTCTTAACTGCGCACACATTAGCCTTAATCAATAGGCAGCTCGGGATCAAATCTTCAAAACCAGGCAGCACCCAGCAGTTCTCATCACGACCTCAATGTCCAGTTTAGCAGACAGTCAAGCAGCTAGAAGAATTTTGGGACTTGAGATTGACCCTTTTCATAGACAAAAGAAAAAAAATGTTTTGTAGGAGCATAATTGTTGTGTCCCCACCTACCGCCCTACTCTGGAGAGAAAGCACTCCTGGTTCCCAGACACTAAAAAGACCAAAAAGACACTCAAATAGACCAAATTCCTTTTGTGGTGTTGTTTCAAATCCCCAGCAGTTGTAAGGTATTGTATTTTACACTCAGTATTGCAAGAAACAATGTTTCATTCAGAGGTTCTTCTATTCCCCCTCTCAAAGCACAGGCTTTGAACAAAAATGCACTTTATGTTGAGGGTACGGTTCCCACCTCATGAAAACTTGGATTGTGACAAGTCATACATCTCCATAAAGAAACCCAGCACCCCTGAAGTGTATGGGTACAGGGAAAAGCCATCAGAAAATTTAGCTAATATTTGCAAAGCTGAGGACCATGCTGATATGCCGATACACTTTCATATGCGTTTTGCCAGGACTTCCCATGAAGTTGCAGAGCAGACCACGGCTAGAAAGGAAAACAAAGGCATCATCTGTCTCATCTTCCGTGAAAACTCCTTCAGTGGCAGTGACACGGGCTAGGAAAGGGGATGGGAAATGGATGCAACAGAGGAAAAGCTCAATGTTTGAAAGAAAGAGTTTGAAACAAAGTGAGGCATTAAGTTTGGTACTGGATGAGAAGGGAAGAAGAGTCACAGCCAGCTGAGAGAGAAGAAGCATGGATGCGGCACAAAGGGCAAAAAGGGCCTGAGAAGAGAGATGGCACAGAGTACTCACAGCTATCAGGTCTCAGGAGCCTCACACTGGGCTATATTGAGGGGCTGGAGTAGGTCCAGAGAAGGGCAATGGAGCTGGTGAGGGGTCTGGAGAAGAAGTCTCCTGAGGAGAGGCTGAGGGAGCTGGGGGTGTTGAGCCTGGAGAAAAGGAGGCTGAGGGGAGACCTTCTCGCTCTCTCCAACTCCCTGAAAGGAGGGTGTAGCCAGGGGG
>JAHREE010149432.1:0-13278 GCA_033628505.1 Tringa tobata | reverse complement strand
CCCATCCCTGGAGGTGTTCAAGGCCAGGCTGGATGGGGCTTTGAGCAACCTGGTCTGGTGGGAGGTGTCCCTGTCCACGGCAGGGGGGTTGGAACTCAATGATCTTTAAGGTCCTTCTAACTCAAACCATTTCATGATTCCATGGTTGCATTTAGCTGTTGTGACTTTTATAATGCGGGCATCCTGTACCACCTTTTCATATAAGCGTGTATTTTTCAGCATACATCCATTAGCAGCCTCACCTTCCATAGTGTCTGCATAGTGGTGCCTTCTCTGTGTGTGGTCAAAAGTAATGAGGTACATAAGACTACTGGCTTTGTGGGAAGAGATGGTCAGAGCAGACTTCAAGTGGTCCCATAAATGATATGCTCTTGCAGAGTGCTTACACTTCAAGTAGGCCTTAATGGCAAATACCGTAAAAGGTATTTTTCGTCTGCAGGATTGCTTCTGTAGAGTGATGTAATTGGAGAACCATCTTTGAACCCTCTAGTTCACATGAAGTGAAATCCTGAATCCACTGAAGTTAATGGGAGTTTTGCCACTGACTTTGGTGAGAGTTGGCGTTTGGCTCCTTGTCGCCACAGATGAACACAGAGCATCTACCCAAGTCACTGGTGCTGTGCAAATGGTAGAGAATTAGTGTATATGATGAGGTGGCTCCATATAGTGACATTTTCCAGCTTTCCCTTTTTCTTCCTCCTGTGAATTCTTCTCCTGCAGTATCAGATCATTGGGATCGCCAACAAATTTGGAAGAAACCTATCAATTCATTAATGCTTAACACATACACTGTAATCTGAGTCTGATAAAAATAGTTAACTGTGCATGAGATGGCTACCTGGCCATGAGATTTTTGTTGTTTCTATATATAACATTTGCGAAGAACTAAATGATTCCAAAATACACCTCTTATTTTAATTACCATGATTTTATTAAAAACTTCCAAACAAGGCTTGCAAGAACTGGATCTTGCAAGATATTGCGTTCATGCCTTTGAGGTTAATAATCTCTTTGAATTTCGGGAAACTGCTCAAGAATAGCCAGCTATTCGCATGACTAAATGTTTGTACAGGATCAGACCCTAAAAAAAGTAAATACTTCTTCCCAGTGGCCCACTTTTCTGGGCTGTATCTGCTCCCCACATGCCTGCATTTACGTGATGTTTTGCTATTTATAATCAAATGGCCTTGGCAGGGGGACGGTATGTTAAACTGGGAGTTGGCAGAAAAGGAGGCTAATAATTGCGGTGAAGTATGGTAGTTGAAGCAGTACAATATGTAAGAGTTGTTGGTATAATGATTACACCCCAGCCTGTACAATCTGTCCATTTATACAGATTTCTCCAGTTTAATATACAGGTGACTTATGCTTTCCATTGGAAAAGTTATTTATTTTATAGCCTATCTTTCACTGAGGTTGGCACTGTTTATGGTGTGTTGCAAAGGTGCAATGTTCTGCTTAGTTGTTCCACTGTGACTTTTTGAAAGGGACTTGGAAAATGAAGGTAACAAAAGAGTGGGGTAATTTTGCTGCAGCTTCATACATTTTAATGTTTCCCTAGCTCATATTAATGACGGCAATTAAGTTTATTAAATATATTGCCATGTCAGAACCCACATCCTGTTTAGGGCAGTCGCTCAGGCTGCAGTGATTGAGAGCGAGAAGCAGAAACCCGAGGACCTGTTTTTTCCAGCTGCAGCATCACACTGCACTCCCCGGTCAGGTCAAGGTGGGTCCTGCAGCCCCAAATTCAGCCTGCAGGCTCAGGTCAGAGGGAAAGAAAACAGTCCTCAGAGCGTGAAGAGAAGGTCCAACAGTTAGGAAGCTAGTCTATGATTTGGAAGGCATGCCGTGAATTTGTTTGCTCCGTCACACGTTTCCCAAGTGACCGTAAATGGGATTTAGTGCTGTGTGCTGAAGCCACTTATGGCATTGAAGGCAACTTGGGACATCTAAATGAAATGTATGTATCACTCCCCTTATGGACTCTACTGGGGAGAATGAGGTTGTGGCATCTAAATTAGACACCTGTGGCCACGGGTACAAGCGTGGCCCTTGCTTTTCTCCACTGCTCGTGCAGAGGGAGAGAGGCTACTTGGGATGTGCGGGTGTCCATCCCCGCCTACGCTGAAGAATCGCAAAGCTTTGGCAAGGATTGAGCCTCTGCAAGTTGTGACCATGACCCTGAGTGTTTATTATGTGCCAGAGAGCACGAGCCAGATAATAATTTCCACCCAGGGAAAGGACACGGTTTACAAAGAGCTCGGTTCTCAGACAATGTTGTTTGAAGTGTGAAAAGGGCTCCCTGAAGGGAACTGCTGATGTTTACAACATTAAATCAAACTCTTATCGAGTTTGTCCTTTCACTCTATTTATTTTGGAGCATCACTGATAGAGTGTGTGTGTGTATATTTATATGCATGCAAGTGTGTGTATATATGTGTGTGTGTGTATGTATGGAAGAGTTATGGTCCTTCAGCCTTACCCATTGCAGCTAACTCCGTGTTTCCTGTCATCCCACTCAAGAGCATTTCCAAGCAGCGTTTGGCCAGCACAGCGTTTGAGTTGGCTGCCTTCGGTATGAAGGTTCAGAAAATAATGGTAGATTAAAGACTCTGCCTGCCCTTGTGGGCAGGGAGGATGCGAGAGACACATGCTTGCAGCGTGCTAACAAAGAACCGTCCAAAAGGAAACTTACAGGTTTTGTCTTTGTTGGAGGTTTCTCTCAAAGCTTAGAAGTGGTATGGCCAGATAAATTGCTGTGATAGCTTTGAACCCAGATAGAGAGCTAAAATAAATCAGTTACTATGAAATTATATTTGATCATTAGATTAGATTCCTCTCATGTGCAGGGCTGGATTTGTTACGGTTATTCACGAGAAATATCCTTCTTCGCTTCAGTGGAAGTGTTTGTGATGGAGAGTCATCAGATTTTGGCCCTCGGTATCCAATTCTGTGTGCCTATAAATACTTAAAGGCTAGGTGTCAAGAAGATGGGGCCAGTCTTTTTTCAGTGGTGTGCAGTGACAGGACAAGAGAAAATGGGCACAAACTTGAACATAAGAAGTTCCATCTAAACATGAGGAGGAACTTCTTCACTTTGAGGGTGGCAGAGCACTGGAACAGGCTGCCCAGAGATGCGGTGGAGTCTCCGTCTCTGAAGATGTTCAAAACCCACCTGGACAAGTTCCTGTGTAACTTGTTCTAGGTGGACCTGCTTTGGCCGGGGGATTGGACTAGATGATCTCCAGAGGTCCCTTCCAACCCCATATCATTCTGTGATTCTGTGTTGAGGCACTTACATATTTACAATTGGATGTAAGACCAGCTTCAACATAAAGTTCCCAAACCATTGTCAGCATATAGATGCTTTCAGGTGATGAAAAATGGGGACCCCAGGAGAAAAACCAGGTCCCAGTTAGGCTAATCAGTCCTGGCTTGGTTCTGGGTGATGCTTAGCACGATAATGGATCATGCATTATTCTGATTTGTTTCATTTTCTTTTTGTAGGCGTATGTGATAGGTAGAAGTAATATCTTTTACTGGGCCAACTGGTATAATTGGCAAAAGCAAGCTTCAGCGCTGACACAGTTAACTCCAAAGGTAACTGCAAAGCCAAGAACTATTGCTCAGGGTTTGACTACATACGCGTCAGTTTGATCAACTCTGAAACAAATCATGGCTGTTTCTCAGGGAAAATAGAGCTGATTCCTCTAGGAGAAGGGTATGTGGTGCAGGGGCGGGTAGAAGAAAGAAAGATGCTAAGGTATTTTTGTCCCAAAAGGAAAAGCAAGATGGTTTATAGCCCATGGACTTGGAGAGTTAAAGAAAAGTGGAAGGGTGATTATTACATGCTCTAAAATCAGTATCTCTATTAAATTTCGTGTCTTATCTTCTCAGCATGAGAACTAAAGTTTGTGATTAAATACATTCAATATAGATGTGAAGATGCTCATGACACCCATCTCAGGGTGGTTTTGTGTGCCCAAGAGCTTATCTCATTTTTCAAACAGTTGATCATATAAAAGATACTACTTCTACCTGCTCACCTCCAGCTCTCTTGCCTGTGTCCTTAAACCACCACATTTCCAGCAAAATACCAACAGCAAATGGATGTTAACATTTCTTTTATTTTCCTACCAGTAAAACTATACTATAAACACTATAATGCCATGAGTATTGTATAAAAGTTTGAAGATCCTCCAAGGCAAAATACAGTATAATAGCAGAGTCCTCATGTTACAGCATTGCGCCGTTAACAGAATAGCTCTTCAGAGGCATCTTGGAGAACGATCCCACACCCGGATTTGGCAGCCGGGGCTGCTTTTTGGGCCACACCGTTCAGCGTACCAGCACGTGTTTGAACAGATCCTGCTGTGCTTAATTAGCCCCAGCACTGCTGTTACTTTGCTCTGATTAAAAACTAGCATCTGCAAGGTGCTAATGCTGAAGAGACCTTAGACGTGGGATGGTCCCCCCATCACCGTAGCGTTGGAAGGCTTCGCAAGGTCCATCCCCTTGTAAAGTAAACAACTGCTATTCTCCCTATTTGGCAACCACCCAAATACCAAGACTATTTTTCCAGAATTACTAGAATTGCATAATAAACGTAGAGTTAGCGGTGGTGGAAGACAGTTTGTGAACTATTGGAACCAGCAGTTTCTTATTGAAACCACCAGCATTTCAGAAAATGATCCCTAAACTCAAAAAAAAATATATATATAGCCTGTATTTGAGCTATATGCCGGATTAAAAGTTTCATAGAGCAAAAATGCATTTGCAAGTCCTTGTGGAGCCTGGCAGGAAAGACCTTCTGGAAGAGCTGGCAAAGGGTATCATACCCTGAGAACTTGGTCTGCCCATGTTTCCAAAATAAAATTTGACAAGAGGGAAACATGAGCTGTACTTATACAGCTTGTTAACAAACTTGTTCATAAAGCAAAATGCTTCAACAGCTTTGGAGGAAGAACGTTCTTCGCAAATTTAAGTAAAATTTCTCTTTGCAGCTTGGTCTTTTCCATCAGTTACTGAAGGGATACTTTGACTTGTAGCTCTCCACATACGCAGTGTTCAGCTTAGTTTTCTTCTGCAGATTTGTAGTATGATGGTCAGTGCTCCCAGTTGGCTCTTGTTGAGGACGCTTGCCTTCACTGAGGAGGTGTCCCTGGGGGCAGAGCAGAACGCTCATGGCATTTTGGAGTAACTCTAGGACCTTTCCACACCAAAAGGCTGAGTGGGTGCAAGGAGAGCGGGCGCAAATCCGCACACAACTGTGCACCTGAGCTAATGAGCTGTGCAGGGCAGGCAAAACAACTAGAGTCTTCTCAGGAGCAATCTGGGCAAAATGAAAAGGAATGTCTCCAATTCATGGGACACGTAAATGGAAAGAGCAGCCTGGGGTATGTAAGCAGAATTTTGTCTTTTAAGACACATAAAGCAACGCTGCCATTCTGCTGCCTTAGTTGGAAAACAGTGAACACTTTGGGTACCGCCCTCTAAGGAAGATGGGGACTCATTGGAGAAAGTCCAGAGAAGCTCACTAGATCAGAGGATTAGAAAATATGAGTTATGAAGAAACAGTGAAAGGATCGGTTTGTTTAGTCTAGAGAAGAGAAGACGGAGAGAAGACATGATAACAGTCTTCAAATATGTGGAAGGATGCTTCAAAGACAAAGGGAATAAACTATTTTCCATATCTTCTGTGAGACACTGGAAATAGGTTGCCTGAGGAGTCTCCATCTTTTGGTGATCTAGAGATCTCTGACTGATTAGCCAAATATCTGTCAAAAATATTTTGCCAGAGCTGGGGTAGAGGAAAGGACTAGATGACTGCTGAGTCCCTCAGACCCTCTGGTTATTTTATTGGACGTCCCCAGACTGGGAGGCTGTGGGTCTGATGGATTCTTTGATTTCTTATAATTTTTTATTGCTAATGGACATTATGTTTCTACACTGTGGCTAAAAAACTGATTTCTGTAAACATCACATAGAACACAGAAGGCCAGCTTTGCTTCCTGGCTTCACCTATGTTAGATAGCACTAATTACCCCAGCACATGGCCCAACATCAGTTCACTATGGTGCCTACTCTTCCAGCATATCGCATGCCTCGAGGAGCTAAAAGAATCAATAAAATTCCCTTGAAATGATCACGTTCACTGGAGATTTGAACATGTCTCTATCTGTTCAAGAAACTGCACAAGATCAGTTAAGTTTTTAGGTTGAGTGTTGTTCCGCTTAAGCTGTTTGTGCAGCCTCTGCTGCTTTAGTGAGTGTCCATGTATCTACTTTATTGTAAATCTGCATTAATCATGATGAATGGCTATGTACGTTTCAGGGTGGCAGGAAAATCTCCAGTGCAAACAGAAATCAGACAGGTTGGAGTGGCTCTGGAAGCTGCTGCATGGTTGAGGCTAAAAGTAGTCTCAGCCTGTTGATGTTAAATCTTTAGATGTAAGGAAAAGAAAAAAAAAAAGGTAGAATGTTTTCATCTAGGGCTGTAATGGTGATAGAAAGCAGCCGTGCACCAACAAAATCAGGTCGTACCTCTTTGTAGCTGCCAGACCTACAAGCCTTATCTATGCTTGCTTTTATTGTCCCAGATTTTCCACCACTGGTGCCAGCAGAGACAGCGGTGTGAAGTTTGAGCTCCCGTGTGAATGAAATCATCATCACTGCAGGAGCAACCACACCTTGGACCGACCAGGAGAAGAATAAAGAGTGTTCAAGGAGAGCGAAAGATCTCTTACAACTTGTCTTATCTGTCTGTTTCAGGATCGCTGGTGATACAGCGCTCAACAAAAACATCCACGAGTCGGTCAGCGCTCAGATCCGGAAGAACTTTGCCAAAAGCAAATGGAGAGTAAGTGATCCGTCCTCAGGAATGACACTGGGACACATAACTTTGGTAATGCGGCGGCCATGCAGCCACCCTTTCAGCGTGTTAGTGCTTTTGTGGCCCAAAGTTTGGGTCAAAATAATTGGTCCAGACTATTCAGGCCCTATTCAGGGCCTTTTAAGGGGGATGTTACTAACCAAGTATATAAATTTAATGAGTGTGAGAGATGGGGCTGGGGCTGCTCATAGCTAAAGCACCCATGGCTCTGCGGACACCTCATAGCAGCCTACCAATATCTGAAGGGAGCCTACAGGAGAGCTGGAGAGGCACGCTTTGCTACTACAGCTTTGGAGTCCTCAACATAGAAAGGACATGGACTTGTTGGAACGGGTCTAGTGGAGGGCCATGAAGATGATCAGAGGGCTAGAACATCTCTCCTGTGAAGACAGGCTGAGAGAGCTGGGTTGTTCAGCCTGGAGAAGAGAAGGCTTCAGGGAGACCTTATAGCGACCTTTCAATATCTGAAGGGAGCCTACAGGAGAGCTGGTGAGGGACACTTTGTCAGGAAGTGCAGTGACAGGATGAGGGGTAACGCTTTTAAATTGGAAGAGGGGGGATTTAGATTAGATATTGGGAAGAAATTCTTTCCTGTGAGGGTGGTGAGGCACTGGAACAGGTTGCCCAGAGAAGCTGTGGATGCCCCATACCTGGAGGTGTTCAAGGCCAGGCTGGATGGGGCTTTGAGCAACCTGGTCTGGTGGGAGGTGTCCCTGCCCATGGCAGGGTGGTTGGAACTCAATGATCTTTAAGGTCCCTTCCAACTCTAACCATTCTGTGATTCTATGATTCACTCCTGACAACTCTGAGCAGCTGGGAGAGGAGCAGAAGTAACCCTTCCACCTCCAATTTTTTAAATTTTTTTTTTCTTTTTTTTTTTTTCTATTTTCCCCTCCAGCAAGCGTTTAACGCCACAGCGGTGGTGCGGCACATGAGACGGTTACACCTTGGCAGCAGCCTGGACAGCGCCAGCGCCAGCGTCTCCAGCACCCTCAGCCTCGCCGCCCCGCTTCCCGACACAGCCACACGGAAAGATTGTGAGTAGCCCACAGCCCGGCAGCCGGGCAAATTCGGGGCATCCCCATTTTCTCCTTGAACCACCCCCTCCACCCCAGCCCAGGCTGCAGTCCTCGCTGCCAGCAGGTTTGGCTTGGTGCGAGCAAGTGTTTAAAATAAGGACTGAAAAGGGACTGAGGCTTTCATTTTTTGCTGGCCAAAAATTGGTGATTCAACTAAAAAAGTTTATGTGCTAAAAAAAAAAAAAAAAAAAGTAGTTTTCAGCTCGGTGCATTTTTGAGAGAAAAACACTCTTTCTTGTGGAGAAAAAGGGCTTGCGCTTGGGAAAAAGACCCAGACCCCCACAGCAAAAAAAGTTTTGTATTTGGTTGAAAGCTGAAAAAGTTTACTCAAACTGTTTATGTTTGAGTTTCCAGTATTATGAGAAGACATTTTTCTGTAACAATTGGCTTACTTTCCATTTCCATTTTCCGTGGGGGAGACTGATCCTGCCAGTCTGACCCAGCTTCCCTCTCCCTGGGCCAAATTAAGCTCCTGTATGAAGAGGTTCATTTGTCTGAGCAGGACTCGGGCTCTATACACCCCAGTGGGACCTGGCCCGCTGCCTTGTTTGTTATATGCTATAATTGAGATTTGCAAGCTGCCCAATGGAGTCAGATGCTTGGAATATATATTTTTTCCAAATGCCAGGGAAGGAGACGTGGCAGCAAAAGGATCATTTGGAAGACAGAAATGCTTCCTTTGCAGTGAAGCCTATTTAATCTCTGGCTTCTGAGCATTTCTTTTATTTCTTTTATTCCCTTCTGTCCATCTGTAGAGGTTTTTATATCACGAAATGGAGGGATGTGGACTTTACAATTAGAGGAGATTATTTCAAGGTGTGGCACCAAAAAGGAATGCTAATAGTTTGTGGCATTGCAAGTGGGTGCTTACTTCTCTGGGCACTGAAGTGGTCATTTCTAGACTGTACCCTGCACTGTTCAAGAACCAAAAGCACCTATTATTCCGGACGGATTTAGGATGGCACTGCTATCTGCCTCTGCCACCCCTGCCTGCCAACCTCTGCTCCTTGGTGAGGACATGCCACCAGCCGCAGTCCCTCTGGCTCTGGATGGAAGCTGTAGTTTCCCCTGCTGCCATGGTCACTGTTTCCCCCATGGCTGGGGTGGGATCTGCCCTCTGGGTGCTGTGTGAGATGCTTCTCCCAGCCTGTGACATGGCTGAGCCATAGCAGAGCCCTCTGCATCCCAGATCTGATGGGGGATTCATGCCCAGTGCCCAATTTGCAATGCCCAGTGACAAATCCTACGCCCGTGGGCTGAAAAAAAGCATCACGGTGGTCCTGGCATCCTGGCACACATCTGGCACATGCAAAGGAGTGATGCAGCACTAACCGACAGCAAAGCACTTCCAGCCATCCAGAGGGAATGCAGCAATGTAGGAAAGCCCTTACAGGGGAGAAACATGCCTTTATTTTGGTTCCTGATGCAATCCAGATGGCTAAGCTGGACCCTCAGTTAGGTCTAGAGCATCTGGTGGCATGCTTTGCTGTTACACTGGTAGGTGATTAATCTCCATCCATCCATTTGATTAAGCTCAAATGGTGTTAATTAATAGCATTGAGTAGTCTGAATAGTAATGGAAAAACATCTGTGAACAAGAAGGGTGGGAAGAGAACAAAGTCTATTTAACCGCTACAGAATCCAGCAGGTCCCTGTACAGAATCCAACCATCTTTTGCAGTGATGGAGAAGTCAGCCAGGATATGAAGGACAGAACCAGATGTGTTCAGCTAGGTGAAGTGTTTTTCATGTCAGAAATGTATCAAAAGATTTCCAAGCGTCCCAGGTTAAGTCCAGCTTGCCAGACAATACAGAAGAGCTTCCCTTCCTCACAGAAATTAATTAAAGAGTTAGGAGATGCTGGAGCCCCGGAGAACCAGTGAGGAGAGCCAGAAGCAAATACAAGGAGTGATACTAGGAAGGAGGTGACATATCAAATGAAGGCTATCAAATGCCTTCTGTTGGGAAAAGAGGTCTGTCTCCTGCCTCTTCCTTTCTCAGCGGTTTTCTCTGGGGACAGACTTCTTGCACGAGAAAGATCCCGTGCAGCAAGTTACATGAAACAGCTGTGCCACCATTACAAAACATAATACTGCCTAATGCTATTAATAGACATTTAATGAGCTTTCCAAGTAGTTTCAAATGCAGCAATTTCACACCATGCAATACAATTAAATAGAGCCTTCGTTTGAGAGTAGGTTATGTCAAGCAGCATCCTAACCCTGTATTAGGGCAGGGCAGAGCAGAGCTGATGCATTAGGCTGGATTGTGCTACCTGTCAGGAAAGTCTAAGTGAATCAGTTGGGATTTCTCAAGTGTGTTGGCCTGATTCTCAGTCCATGCCTGGTTTATTCTGTTTAGACATGATTGGACTGCCTAGATTAATTACAGCACCTAGATCTCTGTATTTTTAAGGTAAAAGATACATTGCAGCGTGAAGCCAAGATATCAAATATCAATACTGCTGGGAAATGGGATGTGGCCGAGTGTAGGTACACCATAGTCATCCCTGAGGTTGAAATACCACCTTGAAGCGTGGAAAAGTAGGTAACAAGTGTTGAAAAGATCCTGAGTAGTCAAGGGGCCATATCAAAACTCCAGTCTGAGAATATATTGATATAGATTTCATCCATCCTTTATTCACCAGGCTGGAAAAATGAACTGTATTTCTAATCACTCTGAGCCTGCATCTTGTCAGATCAAGGTGACCATGCTGGGTCCCTGTTCAGCAGCTCTTCCCATATCAGAGCTGCCCTTGCATGTCAGCCCCTCCAAGGCTGCCAAACTGCATGGAGAGCTGCACGTGCCAGCAAGGTCGAAGGATCTCCCCTGTGGGGTCTCAGCATCTGCTGAGAGAGGGGTAGTTCATCCACGGAAAGCTCTGGCAAGGATATATTTTATTTCTCTTCGTGAATGCTTTCCATAGAAACTGCTGACGTTGTGCTGGAATAGCAAAATCTTGAATCTGTCATTCAAAACCCAGCCCACTTTGGGTTTCCAGGGGTGATGCTTTGGAGGCTTTTGCTTTTTTAAAGCTGTGGCGGAGGGTTCACTGGAAGTGGATACTTCCTATAAACAGTTTAGCTAAAAAACCCTTTTTTTTTTCATACAAAATATCTGTCAGAAGTCTTTGATCAGTTCAAAAGGAACTACCTGAGTAGTTTTGAGTCCAGATACTCAACCTACGTCAACCTGCGACTCTTAGCTGGAAGTCCTGGAGATATACCAGCAAAACCTGGAGCGACATAAGCTGTCACTAGAATGGTGCCCAAGTCACACAAATTTACATTCCCTCCAGGTTTACTGGAACTCAGCAACGAATTTGACCCACTACACTTCTTTATCAGCAGCTCTGCTGAATGCCTGGGGAATTTTTTTTAGTCCAGGTGCACAGTCTGTTCGTTTAGCTAGATGGCCGTGATGAGAAGTTTAATCATCTTTAACTTGCCCACGAGGAAAATTATTCTGAGCAAGTACAATGCTGGAGGGATGTTTGAATCCCGCAACTCTTGGTCTTCAGCCCCAGAAATGTGGAATCGGCCTGGTTGAGCACGTTCCAAAGCTGGACATTTATTTATTCATTGCGACGTACGTTTGCAACTGCCAATGGTGGCAGTAGGTGAACGGCTGTGGGCCAGGAGGGCAGAAGATGCCCCGTGGAGGTACCCAGCCAACCCATTGCTGTGGGAAGAGCAGGAGCACCGTCTCCAGCTGCCGTCCCCCTCCGCTCCGTAGCGTGCTACGAAAGGAACGCAGCTTTTCCCGCAGTCCCGCCTCCAAGAATAACATTTCTAACTGTGTTTCTGGCTTTCCTTTTAGGTATGTCTCCATCCACTCTCTGTAGTTTTGTTTCATCTGCTTCTTCAGGCGTTTCTGCGGTAGGAGGGGACCGGAGACCCAGACCCACCACAGTGACCACAGTGCACACAGGGAGCAAGTGAGAGCCGGGGCGGCGAGGAGCGGGCAGGCGGCTGGGCTGGCAGGGTTCCTCCGTGCCATCCCGCCCTGCCGTGCACCCTCAGCGAAGGACTAGAAGAAAGAAGATTTTTTTATGGCCATATTTTATACTGCAATTCTGAAATGTTTCATTTATCACAAACTGCAATGACTCCAGGGGGAACGGATCTAACAGTCTCTGGTGCTGTACATATATATACATATATATATAAATATATATATATATATATGTGAGTCTAGCAATTAGTTCTAACTAATGAACACTCATTCTTTTCCCCAGTGATTTACTCTTTTCTCAGTGTAGGTAACAGTATATGTTGTATTTTTTTTCCATTAACTACAAACATCTCAACTGGATTATTTAAATAGAGATACTTTTCTGAGCATTATTTTTTGTTTCTTTTAAAAAGTACTTCCAGTAATGTCCCTCCTTCCAGTTTGCTGGAGGATAGGCTATTTCTGTAGGTAGGAATTGACATTAACTTTGCAACACGGGAGGATTTCAATGGCATGCCATTTCTCGCTCCGCAAATTGGACTGCAAGTCTGTCTGGCTTTAGCAGAGCTGTTACTGCTCAGATTAAGAAACTGCTGCTTTCCCTCCCCTCCTCCTCCTTGAAAGCCATGGCCAGAGTTAAATTGCCACCAGCTGGGAGTCAGCTCATCCTTGACCTCATTCCTGAAGTGCTGGGGATCTGCAGCATCCCTTGTTTCAGAGGAGAGGCAGATACACAGGGTGGGTCAGGAGCCCACCAGAGCTGGGCAGATGAAATGGCAGAGCACGGCCTCGTCCTGCAGCTCCTATCTCCTTCGAGTCGCTTGTGTGTTAATGAGTAGAGCAAAAGATAAGGAAGATATGGGGCCAGGAGCCACAGTTGTCCTCTGCCACCGACTCATTGTGCTGCCCTCGAGCAAGATATTTAATTCACCAGCCTCCTCCCATCCATTCTGAGGGCTCCGTGATGGAGATGCTGAGCACCTGCAGCTCCTCGGGGGCTTTTGCCAGGCGTTGCTGATGCTCAGCATCTCCCAGAGTGGCCAAAATCGAGTATTGGAAACCAAATAGCAAAGTTTGGACCTTAACATCTGTGTGCCTGGGTTTCACCCCCGGGGAGAGGAGTGATGCTTGCAACACTCCGTGAAGCACCGGCAGGTTCTTGGGTGCAGAAGTGCAGGATCTGGTGTAGCGTAGCTCCACCATGCTCAGCTCTGGCCGAGGGCTGGTGAGGATCACCGAGCTGGGAAAGCAGGACCTTGCCGAAAGGCACGGGCTCAGGCAGGGACAGTGGTGGCACCGCCTCCCCCTCCTCCCCAGAAGCTCATATTCAAAAGCAAGCTCAATTTCCACCC